>JAWMAR010005567.1:0-26877 GCA_036785375.1 Leucoraja ocellata
ACGAACGGTCCACTGGAGCGTAGATCCGCACCCACGTGGCCGAAAATTTGAAGTGCAGTACATGCTATACATCCGGTTACATGTTAGTGAATGGGAAAACATGCACTTTCACACCGTTAAAAACATCGAAAACGGCCAGTTTTTGAGCTGCAATTTACTGTGCCAGTCGGGGTGACCGTGAGGCACAGCTACCTAAATTTACAGTCCAAAAAAAAGATAGAAACTAAGGTAAATTCAAGAGGGAGCTGAAGGTGCAAATCCACCGGAAATGACCAGCAGACATTTGCCGTGGAGATTTATAGATCCAAAATATCGGGAATTATCGCGTTTGCTCGCTGCATTTCGTCAAAAGTAAGGCATTATTGACTTTTTTAAATCTTTATTCATTTGTTATATGAAGAGTTTTAAAAGTGAAAAATCCATCAGTAAAATTGCAAAACCGCCCATGGTTCTCAGGTGGGTTTAAACATGCAAAATGAAAACGCTTCTGAAGCTACATTTACCATTTAAATAATGCACATTGTCTATCCTGCTCACAGTGGGTGCCCAATCAGGATTGTTGGCATCATTCCATGCTGCAGGCTTGTCTGTTATTAGATGATAAATAAATAAATATGTAGTTTGGGTGAATGTGCAGGCTTTAAACAACAAACATTGAGAAATATATTTTGGTAAAATAATAAAATGTCCTAATTTTACTTCGGAGTCACGTGAGTGACTTCGTGAAGAACCCGCTTCCACGCATGCGTGTCATATCGCTACACGCATTGCAACGAGTCACACAGGGGGGAACGGCGTTCCCCAGCGGGAGAATTTGAAAGTCGGGAACAGCAGGTAAGAGACTCTGCGTTCCTTTTTTCTACTTACCTTTTAGGAGGCTGCGGAAAGCTGGCGGGGAGACCCGTGGAGGGCGAGCAGCCGGCAGCAGCAACAGCACGAGTTTCCCTGGAGGGGAACAACCTGTGCCCGACTTTGCTCCCGCACCGGCAAAATTCACTTCTCGGCCGGGCGGGAAGCAAAGCAAAGAGGTCCCGTATGCCAGTCTTTAGCGAGACTGGCTTGGAACAGTCGCTAGCGGCCAGCGCGAAGGCTGCGGGACAGAGAGCAGGGACCAGCGCTGTAAGTACCCGGGGTACACAGCAGGGCTGGAAACGCTCAGCGAGTGCAGCGGCACTATGGAGTAGGAACTGGACGTCCGGGCTGAAAACCTTCTTCAAAAGGTAAGCACCGGGGTTGGTCCAGGGGATCCATAGGTACAGGAACTGCCGCGAAGGACCAGGCCCGTGAACACCGGGGTCGGTCCGAGCGGCTCGAACCCGACACGCAGGGAACAACGTTCACCAGCGGGAGAATGAAAAGTCGGGAACTGCAGGTAGGAGACTCTGCGTTTCCTTCCACTTACCTTTAGGTGCAGACATGGACTGGGTCCATGTAAGCTGCAGAATGCCGGCGGGAGAACCGCGGAGTGCAGGCAGCCAGCAGGAGAGCAGTAACGGCAGTCGGCAGCGGCAGCGGCAGCAGCGGCAGGTGCACTGGCAGCGGCAGGAGCACTGTCAGCGGCAGGAGCGCTGTCAGCGGCAGGAGCGCTGTCAGCGGCAGGAGCGCTGGCAGCGGCAGGAGCTGGCAACGGCAGGAGCAGCATGGGCACATCGATTCCCGGAGAGGGAAAACACCGGTGCCCAACTTCGCTCCAGCACGGTGAGAAAATTCATTTCTCGGCAGCAAAGGACTTTGCAGTTGACTGGCTGCAATCTACTACAAGGGGCCAGTATGTGAGTACCAGGGTCGCTCCAAGCGGGGTTTTTAGTTACAATAATCACTTCTGGGCCTTTTGGCTAAGATCAAGTGTAGTATCTGTTCTTATCAGTTTAATATCTGATTCGTCCCTTATCTAGGGACCATATATTAAATAAAAACTATAGTAGCTGTTATCATCAGTTTGAATGTCTTATATGTCCCTTATCTAAGGACCATATAAGTAGGAGTGTCCAGAATTGAGGGCATTAGAGTGGGGTTGACCGGCTGCAACGACCGCAAGGGACCAGTACCGTCAGTATGGGGGTCGGTCCCAGGGGTCTAAGATAAAGGAGCAGCCAGGAGTGCTGAGAGCGTTGGAGCCGGGTTAAAGGAATAGATGGAAGCAGCTGTGCCAGTTATCCTCCACACCGGCCATATCCACTCCACGGAAGGAAGGACAAAACTGGAGGAGGACCGTGGAACAGCGGGCAGCCAGCAGCAGCCAGCGGCACTTGGATCATCCGTAGTGGGATCAGCTGTGCCCGATGTCGGCCCCGCACCGGCCAGAGCCATGCGGCCGAGCGGTAAGGCTAGACACAAATCAAACAAGGTAGTGGACTCAGAGGGTCCGACTTTGCATAATACCGCCGGCAACCAGCGCCGAGAGGGCTGGAGTGGAAGAAGCGGTGTATGGAGCCTTGCTCCAACGTGATAAAACCACAGCGGTACCTCTTTGAGGGCTGCACAATGCTTCTACCCCATCAGAGGGGAGCACTGTGGGTCAGTTCTGGGTTGACTTGCAAGAGGGGTCCGCAGAACAAAAGACAAGTGGGCAGCAGTTAAGCCCCACATGGGTACCCCGTGCGGGACCCTAGAGATCTCTAACTCTATAAAAAAGAGTAGGCAGGACCCTGATGGGCCAGAGCCTGGTAATACAGCGTCCCATGATCCTAACACAGCAGGGACTCTGCTGGACATGGTGGCTGATTACTTTAGCCAAGTCAAACATGGGTAGACTTGGATCCAGGATTGCAATAGTATTACTATATGTCTGGCCACAAACGCCAACAAGAAAAAATTACAGACACTGGCCAGACATCTGCCACCTGGCAACGGTGAGGCATTACAGGTGCCCAGTGTAAACCAATGCATTTGGCAGCATATGGGGACGAACATCAGGAACCAGGACCTCAAGATCCAGAGAACCTTCAAGGGATTGACGGAAGGCATCATAGCATACACCCGCACCCTGGACTAAACGTAGGTAACCAAAGACCATCAAGATGCACTAGCTCTGTTTAGTAATATGCAATATGACCTGAACTACACGTGGAAGGCGGCCATTCAGCCAGCACTAGGACCCCAAAATGCTACCATTTGCAAACAAAGAACCGTGTGTGGACAAAGCCAAGACACTGGGGCTCATCAAGGCCAGCGCAAGGGCCTATTTTGGGGCATGATACCAGCCACAGGCAAGGCCATAAAAAATGTGGCTCATACCAGTGGCAGTGCCAGAAATCAATATAACCCGCAGGATCCTTTTTTAGGGTATGGCCAGGGCGGCCACCCTGGAAGATGCGGAAGCCTCAACCTCCCACACAACCCCGAACAAGAAATATCAAACCAGAACCTCCTTTTCAAAAAACCAAGGAAATAACTCAACCACCGGTAACCATGGAGGTAGGTGGGTGGGGTTTATTCTGTTAAAATAGGGACCTACGATGGTAGGGGGTGTTGCAACACTACAGTTATGTATGGTATATAATCACTACAGATTCATATAATCTCAGCAGTATTCAGGGTTATCTGATAGGATTTACTCATCCCAATAACCACAGTACAACATACACCAGAAGGGCATTTTGTCCTTACATAAACCAAACAATCTAAAACCCACATGGTGCTACAAAAAATTGTACACGAAAGGTGTGATTGAGCATACTTTTCATGGAACATTAGAATTGTATCAAACATAGTTATTAAATAAAATAGAGTAGGGTTGCAGGATTATCATTTGATTTTAACCCTAAACACATTTGTTCTAGATATTCATTTTAAGATGGATACTCTTATTATTGATAAAGACTTGGTGTCAGCTGCGGGTTTCTATATGGCAGGCATTGACTCAAAAGAGGAACTTTGGCAATATAGAGCTTACAAAAGGGGCAATCATTAGCCCCAATATTATTTACTAAAATTCTAAAACCAGCTTGGCATTGTTATGTAAACAAAGCAATAGGGTGATGTTTTCCCCCGTTCGGCCCCATCAATGGGGTACTAGGGAAAATTCAACTACACTCGGCATCTGCAATTCTCAGAGTACCCGACTGACCTTCTAAATCATGGTATTCAGTCATACAGGGGATGGTGTTAGAACCATGTTCCCTAATGAACATAGCCAAAAATTATTGATTTATCCAGTGACTGGAGGCAGTCATCCATGCCATAAGACTATGGATTTATTGATTTGTAGAGTCTAAAAGACCCACTACACGACATTGGGCTGTCAGACAGGACGATGAATCTCATCTCATCTGCACTAAGACTGTCAACACGGAAGCAGTACCTTGGACTCATCAAGAAATGGGGCATATACTGCTTGGACAACAACCTCGACCAAAAGGCCAAGAACATTCTGGCCGTATTGGAATTTTAACAAGTCTCCATTATGATAATCGATGGAGCTACAGTGCCATCAATAGTGCCACAAGTGCACTCTCCAATTACCTATCACAAGGAACGCACCCCTGGTAAGAAAACCAGGTACTCCGAAATCTGGGACGTGGGTGTCGTTTCTCAACATGCTGAGGAGCTTGTAGCTCATAACAGCGTTGTCACTTCAGTAACAGACCAGGAAGATGGTTGTGCTCATGGTGTTATTTACCGCACAACAAGTCCAGCCATTAAGCAAACTGAGCCTGGACTCCCTGATCATCGCACCGAGAAACTGGTGTTGTCATACAGGTTTTAATTAAAAAAAACAGATCGGGTTCCTCGGGTCAAGTGTTTGATTTTATGGTACACCCATATGGCAAACGACGGTGTATAGCAAGACACATCTAACAATACATAGAATACTAAGAACATTCGAGGTCAGAGTATGGAGTTGTTTATCTCTTACAAAAAAAAAAAAAAAAAAAAAAAAAACCGCATGAAAGGGTCACGACTCAAACTATATCAAGATGGCTTAAATAGGTCCTAAAAATGGCAGGAATAGACACTAATGTTTTAACTCTCATTCCACCAGGACTGCAGCAACATCCGCAGCAAAATTGTACAGGTACCCACAGACCAAATCCTCAGAATGGCAGGATGGTCATTCAAAAAGGGTTTTTCCACAGGTTTTATAATAAACCAGTTATTTTGGAGCCATCATTGTATTAAGAAAACATTTTATGTTCATCAAAATAATTTGCCCGAAAGGTTACAGGGCTATGATTCTCAAATTTAAAAAAATGTTATATATTTTTTCGTTATACCACACAACTCTTTGTATAATTGTGTTTTAAAATTATTAATGATGCTCTCTCCCAATACCCAAGGCAGTTGTGAAGCATGGACTCGTTCCACGGCATGAGGTCACAGGGCTTTGAAATCTTCACGAAGTCACTCACGTGACTCCGAAGTAAAATAGTAAGATTAAACGAGAACTTACCAGTTTGAAGTTTGATCTGTATTTTATGAGGAGTTACGATGAGGGATTTCGTGCCCTCCGCTCCCACCCTCTTATGATCATATCAAAAACTGGTATCTCTTTGATAATCTTACTATGTTAGATCATTATAGGTTCCTGTGACCTCACACCGCTGCTTTGAAGAATGACACGCATGCGTGGAAGCGGGGTTCTTCACGAAATCCCTCATCGTAACTCCTCATAAAATACAGATCAAACTTCAAACTGGTAAGTTCTCGTTTAATCTTACTATTTTGTCCAACTAACAGCTGACAATTATTTCATTCCTTAGCTTGCAATTTATTTCAAAACGCATTGATAGTTTACGATTATTTAAATGGTAAATGTAGCTTCAGAAGCATTTTCATTTTGCATGTTAAAACCCACCTGAGAACCATGGGCGATTTTGCAATTTTACTGAGGGATTTTTCACTTTTAAAACTTTTCATATAACAAATGAATAAAGATTAAAAAAATCAATAATGCCTTACTTTTGATGAAATGCAGCGAGCAAACGCGGTAATTCCCGATATTTGGATCTTTAAATCTCCACGACAAATGTCCACGAAGCACTTCCGTTGGTTTTGCACCTTCAGCTCCCTCTTGAATTTACCTTAGTTTCTATCTTTTTTTTGGACTGTAAATTTAGGTAACTGTGCCTCACGGTCACCTCGACTGGCACAGTAAATTGCAGCTCAAAACTGGCCGCTTACGATGTTTTTAACGGGTGTGAAAGTGCATGTTTTCCCATTCACTAACATGTACCGGAAGTATCGCATGTACTACACTTTAAATTTTCGGTCACGTGGGTGCGGATCTACGCTCCAGTGACCTTTCGTGAAATCACCCTATACTGTCAAATAGTTATTTGTTCTTTTGTAAAGGTCAACATTCATCCCCTGGACTACCACAGCCGCCCCTGTTGTTTCAGCTGCTGGGTCCTTTGATCCATCTGTGAAAATTAAGAGGTGTTCCTTGTATTTATTATCTATATGGTTATGATATTCTGTCTTTAGGTCTGAATTTTTCTTCCTCCTTTTGCCTCCCATATCTCCAGATCAACGTTTGGGATGTTCAGTAACCATATTGGCACAGATGGCCACAATACTGTAGGGCAGAACTCTTTGTCCTCTACTCCCATGTCCCTTGCCACAACTCCTCCAACCCAGCCGAAGCTTCCAGATTGAGCCAACGCTCTCTCCCAGCATTCCTGTACTACCTGTTTTGTTGGCTGGTTCTCTCCATCACCCTTAAGGCTTAGCCAGTAATTAGCCATTAGTTGTCTGCGGCGCAGTCTCAACGGCATCTCCCAGTTTCCACCACATCCAACTAACCATCTCAATACATTAAGTATCTTCTTACATTTGTCCACTACTTTCTGAATATGAACCATCCATGTAATCCTCTCATCAAACTTGCGTGAGAGTTGACCATCTTGCTCTGCTGTATGATCTTTGATTTGACCTTGAGTGAGCATCAGGGTTTGTCCATGAAACGCGGCCCAGTTGTTGTTGTTGTTGTTGCTGCAGCTTCTCTTGTCTCCACAGTCGCTGCCCGTCTGTCTCTGTCTCTGTCTCTGTCTCTGTCGCTGCGTCACAAGCGCCGCCGACATTTTGTATCCGCCTTCACGTTTAAAAACAAACCGCCATCTTGCAGCTTCGAATGGGCGGTGACGTCACGGCGCAGGGCGGGCGGGCGGTGATGACGCCCCCAACCCCCCCCCCCCCCCCTTCACTCACGACATTCTCCTAACTCCACGCTTTCTCCTAAGTGGCTGGAGGGAGCAATCTCTTGAACTATATAATAATCTGCCACTATAAACCCCTCACCAACATGGCCGCCATCAAACCCCTCACAAAGATGGCCGCCGGCTGCCGACCAATCAGCGGCGCCGACCTCACCAAGATGGCCGCCGGTCCCGCCCCGGGATCGAATCTCCGCATCGACCGCATGAAAATGGCGGCGGAGAAGCGGCAGTTGGTGACGTCGCTGCGGACGGAGCTGAGGTAAATAATGTTGTAAATAAACCCGGTAAATGTGGGGGAGCTGAGGTCAAACTCCACATAAACTACACGTCTGGGGAATAAAACTGGGGTCAATAATAGAAACTCACCGTCTGGAGCAGCGTCCTGATATAAAACAGCAGGCTTATAAACATCTATCTCCCTCTCTTTGGCTCTCTGTAAATAATCAATAAATCACCAAATAAACTACACGTCTGGGGAATAAACCCGGTAAATCTGGTGTAAATAATGTTATAAACTACACGTCTGGGGGATAAACCCAGTAAATCTGGTGTAAATAATGTTATAAACTACACGTCTGGGGGATAAACCCGGTAAATCTGGTGTAAATAATGTTATAAACTACACGTCTGGGGGATAAACCCGGTAAATCTGGTGTAAATAATGTTATAAACTACACGTCTGGGGGATAAACCCGGTAAATCTGGTGTAAATAATGTTATAAACTACACGTCTGGGGAATAAACCCGGTAAATCTGGTGTAAATAATGTTATAAACTACACGTCTGGGGGATAAACCCGGTAAATCTGGTGTAAATAATGTTATAAACTACACGTCTGGGGAATAAACCCGGTAAATCTGGTGTAAATAATGTTATAAACTACACGTCTGGGGGATAAACCCGGTAAATCTGGTGTAAATAATGTTATAAACTACACGTCTGGGGGATAAACCCGGTAAATCTGGTGTAAATAATGTTATAAACTACACGTCTGGGGGATAAACCCGGTAAATCTGGTGTAAATAATGTTATAAACTACACGTCTGGGGAATAAACCCGGTAAATCTGGGGTAAATAATGTTATAAACTACACGTCTGGGGAATAAACCCGGTAAATCTGGTGTAAATAATGTTATAAACTACACGTCTGGGGGATAAACCCGGTAAATCTGGTGTAAATAATGTTATAAACTACACGTCTGGGGAATAAACCCGGTAAATCTGGTGTAAATAATGTTATAAACTACACGTCTGGGGGGATAAACCCGGTAAACCTGGTGTAAATAATGTTATAAACTACACGTCTGGGGATTAAACCCGGTAAATCTGGTGTAAATAATGTTATAAACTACACGTCTGGGGGATAAACCCGGTAAATCTGGTGTAAATCTGGGGTAAATAATGTTATAAACACACAGGGGAGCGGAATAAACTGGGCTGTGAAGTCGTTCCCACACCATCCAACCCCGACCCCTCGGTAAAATAATTCTAAATCTGCTGTGATGACATTACACAAGTTGGCATTTCATAAGAACCACATGAATCATCAAGCTGCCTTTTAAACCCATGTCCATAAAGGTTTGAGTCTAACGGTTGGTATAGGTAGTTAATTTTGCTACAAAAGTACAACCTAAAATTTATTAATAACGTCAGAGGAACAGAATTGCTTCTGTCAGAGAGAGTGAGAGAGAGAAAGAGAGAGAGAGAGAGAGAGAGAGAGAGAGAGAGAGAGAGAGAGAGAGAGAGAGAGAGAGAGAGAGAGAGAGAGAGAGAGAGAGAGAGAGAGAGAGAGAGGCTGTGTCTGCTTCAGCTCTGGTGGCTGAGAGGATTTAAGTGGCCTTTCAAGGTTTTTTGGTGAAAGGAGAAAGTACAGGGGCAGTAGGGCTTCATAGTTTGACTTATTGTTGGACTGTTGAAACTTTCCTGTGCTGTAAAAATGCCTCCACGAGTGTGAAAAGCTCTGAGATTTCTCTACATTGTCGAGGGAGCGGCTGCCTTTGGCGGACTGCCAAGAGTGCCTGGAGAGCGAGGGTATGGAGATGTTTTTGGTGTCTTTGTCGTGGTTTTGGCACTGATTCTCTGCCCTAAAGTCATTTTGCACAGTGCGGCTGCCTGGCTAAATGTGATAAGGTGCTTTTGGTGTCAGCAAGAAAAGGCGAGGATTTTTCATCGGCAGTGGAGTGAATTTGGAGGAGTTTCTACGTTCGGCTGGAGGACTTTGCTTTTTGAGGATTGCTTTGGACTGTGACTGTCCCTGGGAATTGAATTGCTGAGCTGCTGGAGTGCCGGCAGCTGGTTTGTGCCTCTATACCGGATGGCGATGGCGGGGGCTCGGCCGAAGGCGAGGAGCTACGCAGTAGCGACATCAGCAGCGGAAGCGAGGCCATCTGGACATGAGCATCATGTTGACTTGGACTGGGACAGTTTTGGTATCTCGGTTCAAACTGGGCCCCAGATGTCCAGGGGATTAATTACGAAGGCTATGAATGCCCTTCTTGGTATGGGGGCTATTGTCTCTTCCGAGCTCGAGAGGGGAAAGGTTGAGATGATTTTGAAGACCCGGGAGGATGTGGTCAAAGTGTTGGAGAGGGGGATTTCAGTGGGGGGGGGGTCCATGTGCAGGTGGACCCATGGGTGTCCAGGGTGAGACCGGTTCTCCTGCGGAGTTGCCCCACATGTATTCCGGATGCGACACTCATTCCACACCTGTCTCAGATTGGGGAGGTGCGGTCTAAGTGCTTTAGGCTCATGCACCCTGGGGGTGACCCGGAGGAAAAAGGGATTTATAGTTTCAAAAGGAGGGTGTTCGTGAAGGTGGGGGAGGGGGAAGGTGATGAGGGGAGTTTCGAGGTGGAGTGTAGGGGTCTCCCCAGAACCGTGCGTTGGAGTTGGGGAAAGGCACGGTGTCATGCGTGCGGTGGTTATGGACATCTCCGAAAGGATTGTCCTGATCAAGGGGTCGCTGCTAGAACTTCTCGCGCAGCGGCCCAGGAATGCACTGCTGGCCCATCAGGGGGTGCTCGTCAGGTCTCGGAGGGGCGGGGCGGAATTGCTGACCTGGCAGGGGCTGCCGGCTCTGCCTCGGTGATCCGGGGCAGCGGGGATAGCCCTTCGGGGTCTGACGTTTCAGCCTTGGGGACCCAGGGCAGCAAGGGCCCCCGCCCTCCACATCCTGAACCTGAGGGGGTGGCTGAAGGTGAGACACAGGGTGAGGGGGGAGGGAAGTGGGAGCAGCAGAGGAAGAAGAAGAGGAATAGGCAGATAAAGACCACCCAAGCGAGTCAAAAGCAGGAGGGTGTGCTACTGCCGAGTGCGGAGATCACCCAAGGGGCGCCTGTCAGCTCCGGGGGGGTCCAGAGTGAAACTGCCGTGGCCAAGCAAGGAGCTGAGGTGGGTCTGAAGGGGGTAGGGAAGGCAAAACGCGTGGGTGGTAAAGGGGGGGGGGGGTAGTGTGGAGGAGGAAGACACTCTCCTTATGGAGGTTACCACACCGCCGCATGCTAGTGGGACAAAAAGGAGGATTGGGCCTGGTGAGGAAGAGCAGGGACGTGAGTCCAATCAGTGCTCAATTTGAGAGCCAATGGTGGTTCTGAGGTGTATATTGTATTGCCAGCTGATTTAGCAGGGGAGGGGAAAAAATCTAGTGGAGAGCCTCTGGGTGTTGCCAGTGGAGGGGGTGCTTTCGGTGCTGTGGAGGTCGGAGTTACTTCAGGCAGCGACCTTCTTTCAGATTCAGATTCTGGGGGTGCCAGTTTGCCACAGACCCAGGGGGTGCCTCTTATTTTCTCTTCCCCAGGCCCAGATATAGAGGGTGAGGACAGAGCGCAGGAGCCCAGCCAGTCAGTGGGCTGCGTGACGTGGAGAGGGGCTTCGGGACCCTTCCCCGGCATTGATCCTGGGGGTGGTATCATGCCGGAGGAGAGGGAGAGTGGAGGGGCCGATTTGTGTGGAGGGGTTGGCGAAATTCCAGAGAGCTCTGGTTTTTCGATTTCTGAAAATGACCTTGGGGATGCTGAGCGTGTTGTGTCAGGTGCGAGTAACTTGGACGACAGCCCAGAATCTTTTTTTGGTTCTCATGGAAGTGTTATCTGCGAAGTGAGGGAATTTTTTAAAAACAAGCCGCACTAATAGGACAAGGTTAGAGGCGGCTAAGAGACGGTGGGCTGATCTGTCGTCCTTAGTTAAAACTCTCGAGGCTATCCTTGCGACCAAGGATAGTGATCTTCTTGGCTCTGAGCAGTGTCAGTTTAGGGACTTTTTGGAGTTCCTAAAAAGAGAGGGGGCTACAGAGCCCAGGAGGAGAAGTATGAGGATTTCAATTTAATGTACCAGTGCATTCACGCTAGCTACCCTAAACTTAAACGGGAGTAGAGCGAGTTTTCGCAGGTTCCAGCTTTTATCGGTCCTTAGGGAGGGGAAATTTGCAGTGTGTTTTCTGCAGGAGACGCATACTGTTTTCAAGGATGAACCCACTTGGAGGTTGGAGTGGGAAGGAGAGGTCTATATGAGTCATCTTAGCTCAAATTCGAGTGGGGTGGCCATTCTGTTGGCTCAGGATTTCCTGCCCAATATTATAAAAGTGCAAGAAGTTGTGCCAGGACGTTTGCTCCATCTGGCTGTGAGCCTGGATGGCATGCCGTTGCATTTCATTAACGTGTATGCCCCCAGCTCCGGCACGATGCAGGCCGGCCTAATTCAGGAAGTGAATGCTCTGTTGAGCACTATTGATCGGGGAGAGTGTGTCTTCCTTGGGGGGGGGGGGGGGACTTTAACTGCACACTTGAGGTGCGAGATCGTTCTGGTACTCAGTGTGCTCCTGCTGTAGCAAAGAAGCTGAGAGGGTTGATTGATTCTTTTGAGTTGGTTGATGCGTGGCGGGACCTCAACCCAGACGCCACTGCTTTTTCGTGGAGGTCTGAGGGCGGTGGTTCCCGCATTGATCGAATATATATCTCCCGACCGTTTGTTTCCCGTGTCTCAGCGGCCTCAATGCAGCTGGTGCCATGCTCGGACCACTGTCTGGTGCGTGTGGATTTTAATCCAGCGCGCGTTCGGGCTGGGTCTGCGTACTGGCACTTTAATAACCGGCTGCTGGAGGATCGGTGTTTCCGGGAGTCATTCACTCGGTTTTGGGTGCGGTGGAGAGAGAGGCAGAGATGTTTCTCTTCCCTAAGGCAGTGGTGGGATGTGGGGAAAGCTCACATCCGTATTTTTTGTAAGGAATACACGTGGGGGTCGACCGGGCGGCGGCACTCAGCGGTTGAGAAGCTTGAGAGGGAGCTGATGGACGCAGAGTCTCGCCTGGGTCAGGTTGGAGGTGACTCTTGCGAATGGGATGTGTTTCATGAGAAGAAGGAAGCCTTGAGGAACCTGCAACTTGAGCGGTCCCGAGGCGCTTACGTGAGGGCGCGGGTCCAGATGCTGCACGATCTGGATCGAGCATCGCCCTTCTTTTTCTCTCTGGAGAAAGGGCGGGGAGCCCGCAAGCAGCTCGTGGAGCTGCTCGCAGATGATGGCTCCTCTGTCACAGATCCGGAGAGGATTAGTTCCTTGGTCAGGTCCTTTTATGGTTCCCTGTTCTCCGCAGGTGGAGTCAGCGGGGAAGCTCAGCAGGACCTGTGGGAGAGTCTACCGGTCATAGATAGGGAGGTGGCCGATCTTCTTGATGGCCCTTTATCTTTGGAGGAGTTGACTTGTGCACTGCATCCGCTCAGGAGGGGTAAGTCCCCCGGGCTGGATGGGCTGACGGTAGAGTTTGTAAGAGCCTTCTGGGGTATCCTGGGGGGTGATTTCATGTTGGTTCTGGGGGAGAGCCTGGCGACAGGGGAGATGCCCCTTTCGTGGCGTCGAGCAGTGGTTGTCCTGCTGCCCAAGAAGGGGGAACTCCGCCTGCTGAAAAACTGGCGCCCGGTCTCTCTCCTATGCACAGAGTATAAAGTATTTGCACGGGCGATGGCAAATCGCCTGGGCTCTGTGCTGTCTCAGCTGATTCACCATGACCAGTCTTACACAGTCCCTGCTCGGTCCATTCAGGATAACATCCACCTGGTTAGGGACCTGATTCGTCTAGCACAGGGAACTGGTCAGTCAGCTGCGTTTCTGTCTCTTGATCAGGAGAAGGCTTTTGATAGGGTAGAGCATGAATACCTGTTCGGAACGTTGCAAGCGTTTGGATTTGGACCGCATTTTGTGGCCCGGGTCCGCCTCTTGTATGCTGCAGCGGAGTGCCTTGTGAAGGTCAATGGTGCGTTGTTGGTTCCTTTTCGTTTTGGGAGGGGGGTCCGTCAGGGGTGCCCCATGTCAGGTCAGTTGTACTCGGTCTGTGTGGAGCCATTCCTGTGTCTTCTTCGGAGGAGGTTGACAGGCCTGGCCCTACCGGGCCCAGGGGTGGAGTTGGTTCTTTCGGCCTATGCCGATGATGTACTTCTTATGTTCACCGATCCTGGTGACCTGCAGAGGATGCGTGATTGCCAGAAGATTTTCTCGGCTGCATCTTCTGTCAGGATTAATTGGAGCAAGTGCTCTGGACTTTTAGTGGGTCAGTGGCAGGTGGACGCCATGCCAGAGGAGATGGCGATGTTTGCGTGGAGCACCACGCACCTCCTCTATCTGGGGGTGTACCTGAGTCCCACTGAGGATGCTTGGCCGGCAAATTGGCAGGAGTTGGAGACGAAAGTGGTTGCCAGGCTGGGGCGCTGGTCAGGCCTGCTTGGAGTTCTTTCTTTTCATGGGAGGGTGTTGGTCATAAACCAGCTGGTGGCCTCCATGTTAAGGTACCGGCTGGCTACTCTTGTCCCGCCTTCAATTTTTGTAAATGCTTTACAGAAGAAGCTGGTGGACTTCTTTTAGGGAAATAGGAAGCACTGGGTTTCCGCAGCTGTCCTGAGTCTCCAGTTAGAGGAGGGCGGCCAGTCCGTGGTATGCGTGCGTACCAGGTGGCGGCTCTCCGCCTCAGGACTCTGAGGAGGTAAATGTATATAGAACCCCCCCCCCCAGATGGCACGTTTTGGCCACGTATTTTTTCCGACGGGGTCGGTATCAAAGGGGAGTCTCGCGGCTCCTGGTGGCGGGCATCAGTCGACCCGCCCTAAGGGCCTTGCCTGTTTTATACCGGGATGTGTTAAGAGTGAGGAATCTGGTTGTTTTCAGCCAGCGTGTTGCTCCACGAGGGGAGGGGGATGTTGCGGCTGCGGAGTGGCCGGTCCTCAACAAATCATGGCGGGTGTCGAGCAGAGGCGTGCGCCTAGAGTGGTTTTAAATGAGCTCTTACCCGCTCCGTCAGATCTGCTCATTGGGCCTCGGTTCCGGGATATATCTCGGGCACCGGTTCCACACAACCTTCCCCGCCTTTCGGAGATGATTAGCGTGCCGTTTCGTGACGCCGAAGAGACGCTCACTGTATAGAATGTTCCTGCACATTCTGCATCTCCTTGCCTTCGTCTCCCGTCCCGACACACCATGGCGGACGGTGTTACCACCTGAAGGCGGGGAAGGTCCCCAGCGGGGTCCCTCTACAAGGGAGTTGTCCCCCTTTACGTGGGGGACCTGGGGTGGAGAGTGCTGCACAGAGCGGTGGCGTGTAACAAACTTTTGAGTCGGTTCACGGACTCGTCCGTTGCCTGTATTTTTTGTGGCGAGGAAGAGACAGTGTTCCACATTTATATGGAGTGTGAGAGGCTACTGCCCCTGTATCAATATCTGAAGGGGTTGTTCCTAAAGTTCTGGTTACATTTTTAGTCCTACGATTCTTGTGTTTGGACACAAGGCAGGTGTGGGGAGAGCCAATTGGGGGGGGGTGGGACCTACCTGTCGGTCTACTCCTGGGCCTGGCCAAGATGGCCATACGCGGGTCCAGGCAGCAGGCGATGGATGGTAAGGCAAGAGTCGGCTGCTTGCCCCTCTTTCGGGCCTACGTCCGTGCACGTGTGTCCCTGGAGAGGGAACATGCGGTGTTCACGGGGACTTTGGAGGTATTCCGTGGGCGCTGGTCACTGCGTGGGGTCGAGAGTATTGTGAATAATTATTGTAATGTTGTACTATAATGACACGATATAATGTAAGGTCGTTTTGTGTATGACTTGATCTGTTGTATTATTTGATGTGTTGAATAAAGTCTTTGAAAAAGAACAAAAAAAAACAAAAAGAGAGAGAGAGAGAGAGAGAGAGAGAGAGAGAGAGAGAGAGAGAGAGAGAGAGAGAGAAAGTGTTTCAATGTCTCTGTTCTAAATGGCTTACCCCTCAGTCTTAAACTGTGTGGCACCCGGTTCTGGACTCACCCAACATCGGGAACCTGTTTCCTGCCTCTGCGTGTCCAAACCCTTAACAATCCCATATGGTTCAATAAGATCCCATCTCATCCTTCTAAACTCCAGAGTGTACAAGCCCAGTCGCATATGACAGTCCCCACATCCGGGAATTAACCTGGTGAACCTACGCTGCTCTCCCTCGATAGCAATAATGTCCTTCCTCAAATTAGGGGACCAAAACTGCACACAATACTCCAGATGTGGTCTCATTAGGACTCTGAACTCTGAGCCTGCGGAATGTGTAGAGCCGAGGGATCTAGGAGTGCGGGTACGAGTTGGGCCGAAGGGCCTCTTTCCAACACTGTATCACTCCATGACTCTATGACAAAGTGCTGGAGTAACTCAGCGGGTCAGGCAGCATCTGTGGAGAAGATAGACACAAAGTGCTGGAGTAACTCAGCATGTCAGGCAGCATCTGTGGAGAGAGGAATGGGTGAAATTTCGGGTCCACACCCTTCTTCGGTTTAGTTCAGTTTAGAGATGCAGCGCGGAAACAACAAGCCGTTCGGCCCATGGTGTCTGCGCCGACCAGCGATCACCCCGTACACTAGCACTATCCCACGCACATTGGGGACAATTTAGTTATTTTGTGGAGGCCGATTAATTTACAACTGTACCGCTGTGCCAGTGTGCAGCGCAGAATTATATAACGGTTTCCTCCACCATAAACGCCCCCAATATGTGCTAGGAATGTCCTGTTTGCCAGCTTGTTGACCCTCTGTGTTCTCCTCCTGCAGGGTTTAGGAGCTGTTGCTGTGGACGGAGAGACGGGAACGTGAGCGGCTATTGAGAGCGGCCGGTGAGCCCCCCATCTGCTCGGTGTGCGGGCCGGGCTTCAAGGGCTGATCTTCCATGGAGGACCAAATGACGGGGCACAACAAGGAGAAGCGTTATGAGTGCGACGTATGTGGCAAGGCCTGGCAGAGCTCGAGCAAGCTGGAGACCCACCGTCGGGAGCACACGATAGAACGCCCCTTCAACTGCATAGAGTGCGGCAAGAGCTTCAAGAGGGTGGATGTGCTGAAGGCCCACCGGCGGGTGCACACGGGCGAGAAGCCCTATGGCTGCTCCACATGTGGCAAGAGCTTTACCCAGTTGTCGGGGATGCGGGAGCACCAGCGGGTGCACAGCAGTGAGCGGCCCTTCACCTGCCCCGACTGCGGCAAAGGCTTCAAGTCGTCCAAGGAACTGAAGGTGCACAGGCGCGTGCACACCGGGGAACGCCCCTACACATGCAGCGACTGCGGCAAGGGCTTCATCCAGTCCAGCGGCCTGCTGGTGCACCAGCGCAACCACACTGGCGAGCGCCCCTACACCTGTGCCCAGTGCGGCAAGGGCTTCACCCACTCCGGCAACTTGCTGAGCCACCAGCGCACCCACACCGGCGAGCGCCCCTACACCTGCACCCAGTGCGGCAAGGGCTTCACCCACTCCGGCAACTTGCTGAGGCACCAGCGCACCCACACCGGCGAGCGTCCCTACACCTGCGCCCAATGCAGCAAGGGCTTCACCCAGTCTGGTCACCTGTTGATGCACCAGCACACCCACTCTGGTGAGCGCCCCTTCACCTGCGCCCAGTGCGGCAAGGGCTTCACACACTCCAGCAGCCTGCAGCATCACCCGCGCACCCACACCGGCGAGCGCCCCTACACCTGCACCCAGTGCGGCAAGGGCTTCACCAACTCCACCCGGCTGCTATCCCACCAGCGGGTGCACGCCGGCGACTGTCCCGTCCACAGCCCGGTGTGTGGAGAACACTTTGGCATGGCTTCGCCAGACCTGTCTCACCAGAACGTGCACACCGGTGGCCCGCCCTACGACTGCCCGTACTGTGGTGAGTCGTTTGACAGCTTGCGGGGGTTGCGGCAGCACCGGCGGACCCACGTCGGCGAGCAGCTGCTCCCACTGTGACAAGAGAGGATGGGGGCTGCGGGAGCAGCAGTGGATACACATCGGGGAGAGAGCCTTTGTGTGCGCTGATTGTGGCTGTGCCTATGGCAGCACCGGCGTACCCACAGCGGTGAGCGTCCCTTCCCCTGCCCGTCCTGTGGTAAGGGCTTCACCCGCCTTGACTACCTGCTGGAGCACCGGCGAGTCCACACCGGCCAGGGCACCTTCACCTGTCCGCTGTGTGGCAAGACCTTTGCCCGCTCCTCCAGTCTGCTGGCACACCGCCAAGTGGATAGATAGGCGCTGTTTATGTAGACACAAAATGATGTAAGGAATGGGTAATATTTTGGGTCGTTTCAGCAGTCACACATACCTTATATAACCATATAACAATTACAGCACGGGAACAGGCCATCTCGACCCTTCTAGTCCATGCCGAACACGTATTCTCCTGCTTGATTCCAACATCCTGCCGATCGACCTCTATTGCCGCAGGTCAATGGCAACCTTGATATGTATCTCACCCTCATTTGTCCCAAACTAACGTGTGTGGGTTAACGTTGTGCTGATATCGTATTAATCACACACTGAGTCGTTTGTTTAACGTCCGACAATTCGCGGTGAGTGGATGGATCCTGACACTAACACTCGGCCAGTCACACGGTGAGCAGCGCATGTCTGACATTAACCGGATTCAGAGGGAATAGACTGGCGTAAGCCTGCGAGCCCTCTAGTGGACATGTAGTGCAATAACAGGGCTGTTAAACTCAACCAGTTCCTCACTGGATTCCTAGTTAGATTTCCAGAAGGTCCCAGCAGAAAACGTGGTTCGATTTTTCAACGCAGCGGCTGTATTGGAGCTCGCAAATTTAGGTGAAGTTATACGTCGCGATTCGTAAGTCAATCATAGAAGCATTTAAGCATAGAGTGCTACAGCGAAGAAACAGAGCATTCGGCCCAACATGCCCACACCGCCCAACTTATCCCAGCTACAACAGTCCCACCTGCCTGCATTTGGTCCATATACCTCAAACCTGATCTATCCATGTACCTGTCCATATACTTTTTAAATGATGGGATATTCCCAGCCTCAACTACCTCCTCTGGTAGGTTGTAGCATACACCCACCAAACTGTGCGTGAAAAAGCTATCCCTCATAAACCTACTAAACCTACATCCGCTGGACCTCGATTCGCCTCATCTGGGTTTAAGAGATGCTGTGCATATAACTGAACTATTCCCATCATGATTTTGTATATCTCTATAAGATCACCCCTCCTTATCCTGCGCTCCACGGAATAGAGGCCCAGCTTACGCAATCTCTCCCTGAGCCAAGACCCACTAGTTCTGGCAACGTCCAACAATTGTTGGAAGTGGAAGCAGATTTTGGAATTACATTGTAAATAATCACGTTTCTCTTGTTTGGAGTTTGTTACTAATCAGTCAGCAGTTATTGGCGAATTTGCGAGAGACCAAGATTCTCCGCAGTGTCTCATTTGAATGATCGGACTTTGTAGGATGTGCCGGGTGCGTTCATTCCCTGTGTGATGGATCTCTCCGTAATCTTTCCCCGTGAGCACACCATGTGATGCTGGCATTGTGTTATTACATTGTATTTTATTAATTTAGTTTAGTTTACAGATACAGCTTGGACACAGGCCCGCAGATTCCACGAGGACGATGAATGTTCATCCGGTTACGCCAGCTACACGTTCGCATTCACACACTCACTGCACAATCGGAATAATTCACAGAGTCCAATTAATCTGAAAACTCGCATATTTTTGTGATGTGGGAGGAAAGCACAACACCCGGATGAAACCCGCGCGGTCACAGAGCTAATGTACAAACTCCCCACAGACAGCACCCGAGGTCAGGATAAATGCCCGGTCTCGTGCGCTGTGAGGCAACAACAATATCAGCGGTGTCACTGTGCCGCCCTTGTATACGTTGTGTCTGATCACATTAGTATACTCAACATGTGCCTAAGTGGACAAGGTATCAGATTCGGTAACTGCCCGACCTACTCTAAGTACATTCTGCGCTGCATACAGTATTTATATCTCAGATCTTCTGTATAATGTGTCGGGGGCGATACCGTTCGTCGAAAGGGATTTCACTTGGGTGATGTCATCTGTTTGCGAATCATTTCAAAATCTCTATTTTTTAAATCTATTGAAACTTCTCTATCCCGATGGAAACGGAAAATGGTATAAACTCTCAGGGAATGTACTGCCTCAGCATTTCATTCCGAAACTTTACCAGTAGCTCACGGGAACACGTCGCCAGGCAGAGGAATGGGGGAAAAGCTGCGGGAATATTACGACGTGGAGAAAATCTTGTACGTGGTCATTGCTGCCGTTGGAGTCCCTGGTAAGTGAACAGAACAATTTAAGTTTTATAACTCCGTGTGTTAACTGGCGTTGACCTGATTATCATCATGTTACAAGTTCCCAACTGATGATCGTTGTACAAGAATGTGTGAAGAATATCAATGCTCTCAGTGATATATTTTTAAATTAATGCTGTGATTTTCTTATTTTCAGACATCTGTAACTAACCATCTTTCTACCACTGCTGCCGGGAACCACTTGAATGTTGTTCTTGCATACAGTGGGACCTTGCCCAGAGTTGTCCCACGGCTCGGGACAAGCAGCTCTCCAGGTCGGTGTGACTGGGAGAGAGGGGTTCACATTGTGAAGTTCACTTTGGCTGAGTTATTGATCACAGTGAACATCTGGTCTGTCACAGTTGGATTTAACCGCTTGTTGGTTAATAATTGGATCGATCTCCTAAACCAGTGGCCGCGGATCTACCGGCGTATGTGTGTTGTTACTGAACTGAACTCACTGTGGAATGAATCCATTAACGGAGCTACTGCTGCTGTCGGATTCTATGTTGTCCCTGCCTTCCTTCTGGAAGCCTCCCTCCTCGTCCCCATCAGATGCCGAGTTCCCAGAGCCCTGGTTAAACGCGGCCGGCCCTTCAGTCTGTGAACGCGGCCCCATCGGAGACTGTGAGCAGGGTGAAGTATAGAAAGGACCATTGCGCCTATTGTAGCGGGTGGCTGCTCGTTCCCTCCTCGCTCTTTACCCCACCCATCGAATGATCTCCTTTTCCCTGAATCAGGCAGGTCGGGCACAGTCGGAGCCGGCTCTGACATTGTTAAACTTGCAGCAGCCGTGCACCGACTCCAACGCACCTGATCTTGAGCTGCAACTCGAGTCGGTGTTCGAGCCGGAGACGGTGTTGAGTAAATGACCAGTCCGTTCCCTTGTCTTTCCGCAGTGAATTTAGTGGCGATTGTGATCCTGTTCCGGGGAAAGTGCGGCCTCTCCACCTGCACCACTCGCTACCTGGTGGCTATGGCAGCGGCTGATCTACTGGTCCTGATCACCGAGGTCATTTTGCATCGGCTCCGATATCATTACTTTTATTGGAGTTTCCTGTCCTTCACCCCTGTGTGCAGTGTTAACGATGTATTGAAGTTTGCAGCTACAGAGTATTCTGTCTGGTTCACCGTCACTTTCACCTTTGATCGCTTTGTCACCATCTGTTGCCTGAAGCTGAAAACTAAATATTGCAGCGGGAAAACTGCGGCTGTGGTTCTGGCAACAGCCGGCATTCTGCTCTTGCTGAAAAACCTTCCCCGCTAATTCACACTGGAACCCCGGTCAATCATCGACAATGTCCCGTGGGGCTGTGACAAGGTGGACAGTTATTTCACTGACCCCGGGTGGGTGGCATTTGACTGGGTCGACACGGTTTTAACTCCGTTCCTCCCTTTCGCTGTAATCCTGCTGCTCAACGCTCTGACAGTGCGCCACATTTTAGTGGCCAATCGGGTCCGTAAGGGGCTGAGGGGTGAGAGCAAGGGGGAGAACCGCAGTGACCCGGAGATGGAGAACAGGAGGAGGTCTATGGTTTTACTATTCACCATCTCCGGCAGTTTCATCCTCCTGTGGCTGACGACGGTTGTAGACTTCGTCTATTATCAGTTCACAGGAAATGGAAATGACATGAATGATTCTCAATGGATCTTTAGAGACGTCGGGTATTTGCTGAGTAATCTCAGCTGCTGCACCAACACATTTATTTACGTGGTGACCCAATCCAAGTTCAGGGAGCAGGTGAAGAGCGCGGTGAAATATCCACTTACCTCAGTGCTTCGGCTCATTAATAAATCCGCGCCCTGAGCGCATCCATCCCAGAGGCGGACGCAGTCTCTCCGCTCCGGGCTCCGGCTCCTGATATTCACTGCCGGAGCCAAGAAGGGGGGGGGGGGGGGGGGAGAGTAGCTGCCAAAAGTTGACTGGAAGATACCCTGGCAGGGATGAGCGAGAGTGAAACAACAACGGCAGGTGGTTCTGGGAATAATACAGATGGTGCAGGATCAGTTCATTCCAAAGAGGAAGAACGATTCCAAGGGGAGTGAGTGAGTAAGGGGCGACCGTGGCTGACAATGGACGTTGGGGATTATATACATATAAAAGAGCAAGATTACAACGTAGCAAAGATGAACAGGAAGCAAGAGGATTGGTTAATGTTTAAAGAACAACAGGGAATACAGGGAAAGAGATGAGGTGCGAAGCTAATCTAGACAAGAATATAAAACAGGATAGTAAAATCGTCTTTATTTATGTGAAGAGTAATAAAACATCGTTCAGACCAAAGTTGGGCCCTTGAAGACAGAAACAGGTGAATTTATTATTGGGAACAAGGAAATGGCAGATGAGTTGAACAGGTACTTTGGATCCATCTTCACTAAGGAGGACACAAACAACCTTCCTGATGTACCAGTGGCCAGAAGATGTGGTGTGACGTAGGAACCGAAGGAAATCCACATTAGGCAGGAATGGTGAAGGCTGAGAAGAGGGGAGGAGAGGAGATAAAAACAACAGGTACAGGGGGAAATCCTTTAAAACCGAGATGAGAAGACCTTTTTTCACACAGAGAGTGGTGAATCTCTGGAACTCTCTGCCACAGAGGGTAGTTGAGGCCAGTTCATTGGCTATATTTAAGAGGGAGTTAGATGTGGCCCTTGTGGCTGAGGGGATCAGGGGGTATGGAGAGAAGGCAGGTACGGGATACTGAGTTGGATGATCAGCCATGATCATATTGAATGGCGGTGCAGGCTCGAAGGGCCGAATGGCCTACTCCTGCACCTAATGTCTATGTTTCTATGGTTGTTTTACCGTAAAATCTATATTACTGACTTCCAGTGGCGCCATGCTGGACTAGCAGTCGCAACATTTAGCTTCGCGTTAAAATTGGGTCTGGAGGTCAGGACCGATTCAAAAAACTTACCGGAGCCCCGGGACGTCGCGCTGATGACGTCATCAGTAAGCGCTGTGAATGAAACGGAGGATAGCGGCTTTTAAATGAATACAACCTCTCCAGCTCAGAGCCCTCAGAGAACAATCTCAAAACATCTGCTGAAAAGCCAGAAACCTGAAGAACAGGTTTCTGAAGTGGATTCTGGAATGGCTACAAGATCCAAGATTGAGATGGCACTAAGGAGAAAAATGAACTCGAGAAGTTAAACAACTCGGTAAGGGAACTGAGAAATGATATTGAGGATGGAAATTCAAAAGTGATGGAAAATATTAATGTAAAAATGATGGAAAATACGTCAAACATCAATGCTGGTAATCAAAAAGTTAATGTGCGTTAGCATTATACAAAAACGAATTGATGATGTGCAAGAAGAGCTAACGGGGTGAATTAATAAAGTGTAAGAATATTCTACGAAGAAGTTTGAGGCTGTGCATGAAACTGTTTCTTCATATGTAACTGCAATGAAAGACATGGAAACAGTTGTTGAACAAATGGCTGAAGATATGCAGGGAATGAAGCTAGAACTAGACAGCCTCAAGAGTCAACTGGCGAAAGTCTCAGATAAACGTCTTGATCTCGAAGCTCGCTCAAGACGCCAAAAGTTACGAATACTAGGAGTAACAGAGGGAGCAGAGGGAAACAACCCCCGTGATTTCACTGCCAATTTAATCAAACATGTACTCAAGGTACCTGTGGAACCGGAAATTGAAGTGGCACATCGAGTACCCAGATTTAAGGCAAGATCACAAGCAGATCCAGCCCACCCACGACAGATCATAGTCAAACTTTGGGACATTTCAGCACTGGAAGACCTGATGAAAAAAATCAAACACGGAGTGAAGATGACCTTTGGAAACTACTCTATCAAACTCCTCCGGGATTATCCCTATGAGATCGTGCAAAAGAGAAGAAAGTTCTCACAGACAAGACATATTCTCCAAGGAGTTCAAGATGTCAGATGTGGCGTTTTTTATCCGGCCAGGATGCGCATTACTTTCAAGGGAAAATATAAATATTTTACTAATCCAGACGCATTTTATAAATATGCCCAAGAGATTGTGGCAGAAATAGAGGATTAATGAAGGTAGCGGGACGGTATGGATTATTATAAAATAATAATTCTTTCCTTTTATTAGTTCACAGAGAACACCCGAAGATAAGGGAAGAAACATCATCTTCTATAAGTTTAAAATGGAAGAGTATTTCCACGTGCGCTGGTCTAGATACCTTATCTCCTTTGGACGCTTTGGAATTTAACTCAAGGACATTCTTTGATGAAGGAATGAATGATAAACAACGGATAGACGAACAGGAGAGCCGAATGTGGAAAACATCACAAGGGCAAGTGACGGTTTAAGATCTTAAAATAATTTTACAAAATATAGAGAATTAACAATAATTAACAATACTAATATAAAAATAGAAATGGAAACTACTTGAACTATATAATGGGCAAAATGTAATAATGTGTTAAAAAGACTGACTATCCCGTATATAGAGCGAGACAGTTAAGCAGGGATAAATAAATAATAAATCGTGTGGGGAAGGGAGGAGACTTAGGCACCTGGCAAAGTTCCAGGAGCCTGTTTCTGGTTAACACTTTCAGCCGACAGCTTACTATTATCAAAGGTATAACTAACTATAAATAATTAGTAGTAAAAGTATTAGATATATAAATTTCACAGTAGCTGAACATACGATTTGATAAGTCTTAATGAAATATATATATAGCGTAATTGGGTGAAATATAACTGATTTTGAAATATTACCGCCCTCCTAGGTTAAGAGTAATAAAGGGAGCGGAGCTAATTGTATAACATCAACATCGGAAGTCGAATCGATGTCGAACCACACAGACGTGTGGGACATTCACTACAATGTCGAATACACCAGACACTGTAATTTTACTTAGTCCATTTTTTAAAATCACAATACGTCACAACGATGTGGTTTTTTTTCAAGGACAATCGCAAAAGGGATCTACCAAATGAAGCCAGTAATATAAACGCCCCCCCCCCCCAATTATCCAGAGTCCAGAGGTATGAATGCACCATAATAAATATGGGTATTAAAATCAGCGAAAATGCAAGACAATAAACAAAAGAACATCCGACTGGAAGGGAATACTCGTGTTATTCAATGGTACACACAACATATTCACGTATAGATTATTTCCTAGTGAATACAAAAGTAATCCCTTATACTATGAACCCTAAAAATCACACCAATACGATTTCAGATAACTCCCCGCTAAATTTCGTTTTAAAATTAGAAGGAATGTCTACGAACAAATCGTTCTGGAGGTTTAATTCGCAAATTCTAAAAGACCCACAAGGGAGTATATATCTCAAAAAAACAGATGGACCTATTTTTTGAGACAAACGATACACCAGATATATCGCCCACCTTACTATGGGAATCCTTCAAAGCATTTATTAGAGGAGTCATTATCTCGTAGACAATTAGAAGAACAAATCAGACAACTAGATATATATAATGCTAAAGATCCAACTATGAATAAAGATAATAAAAATTTAATACTGCAATTTAAACTAAATAAGTTATTGTCAGAGAAGATTATAAGATTATTCCAAATTACAAAACAAGAACATTTCGAATTTGTGGATAAACCCCATAAACTTTTGGCACGCCAACTGAAAAAACGGGAAACATATCACGCATTTTTAAAGATTAAATCAGATAGAGGGGAATTATTAACACTACCTAATGATATCAATAAAAAAATTGCTAAATTTTAACAGAATTTATACACATCCAAAACGCTAATAGACAATAATAAAGTTTCAGAATTTTTGGACAATTGTAACCTCCCAAAACTAGAATTGAAGGAACAAGAGGAACTGGGAGCACAAATTACATCTAGGAAAATAGAAGACAAAATAAAGACACTAAAGAATGGAAAAACACCAGGACCAGACGGATTCGGTAATGAATTTTATAAATGTTTTTACGACATAGTTATACCACGTCTACAGGAAATATATACATACGCTTTTAAAGCACAAATCTTACCTGAAACACTAGCAGAATCAACAATCACATTAATACTTAAAAAAGACAAAGATATAGAAGAACCAGGCGCATATAGAGCTATTGCTTTGTTAAATACGGACCAAAAAATATTAGCGAAAACACTAGCTAGAAGACTAAGTCAATATATTAGTATATTAATAAATGAGGACCAAACGGGATTTATACCTAAGAGACATTAATTTAATAACCTGAGACGTCTGCTTATTATAATGCACTCTCACAAACCTCAAGAACAAGTGTTATCTATAATTTCATTGGACGCAGAAAAAGCGTTTGATCAAGTATAATGGGATTATATGCTTAAAGTATTGCAAAAATTTCAAATGGGAGAGAACTTCATCGCATGGATACAATTATTATATAACAAACCCACGGCTAGAATATTAATTAATAATATACTATCTACGAAATTCCAATTATCAAGGGGCAATAGACAAGTATGTTCATTATCACCGCTGTTATTTGCTCTGGTAATTGAACCTTTAGCTGATAAAATTAGAACACACCCGGATATTTACGGTTATACTACAAAATACTCAAATAACAAAATATCCTTATATGCAGACGATGTATTACTGTATATCACAAAACCCAAAATCAATATACCAAACATATTAAATCTAATTGAGGACTTTGGATCTTACTCAGGATACAGAATAAACTGGAACAAAAATGAAATTATGTCGATCAAACCGAAAGACTCAACACATCTCTTGAAATTCCCCTTTAAAATAGCCACATAAAAATTTAAATATTTAGGAATTGAAATCACTAGAAACTATCACGCTATGTTTAATGCCAATTATAGTCCCTTACTTAAGAAACTAAATAATCTAATCAAATTCTGGAAAACGCTCCCGATGTCTTTAATAGGTCGAATAAATGCTATAAAAATGATCTTTTTACCACAAATCCTATATTTATTTCAATCAATTCCAATATATCTTCCAAAAAAGTTTTTCAAAAAACTAGACTCAGACATTACAAATTTTATTTGGGATTATAAATCCCACAGAATACAAAGAGCACACCTTAGTAAACCAAACGTGTTGGGTGGTCTAGCGCTCCCTAACTTTATGTACTATAATTGGGCAGTAAATATTAAAAATATGATTCGCCTGCTGGACAACTCT
>JAWMAR010005568.1:0-10000 GCA_036785375.1 Leucoraja ocellata
ATGCCTAGAGCCCTGCACCTATTGTCTATTGTCTAGTGTTTATCCCAAAGACATGCAGGTTTGTAGGTTAATTTATCTGTAAATTGTCCCAGCGCCTATTTTCTATGTTTCTATGTTCCTATGTTTTCTATAGTCATCAGGAGTTATTGCCACCATGCTAAATTAGATCATCGTCATTATTTATGGGTTGAAGGATTGTTTGCTGGAGGTTAGTCACACGATGTTTTGTTGGAAGAAGGGATTGATGGTATTTTTTTTAAATATCATGAGAGGAATAGATCGGGTAGATGCACAGAGTCTCTTGACCAGAGTAGGAGAATCGAGGACCAGAGGACATTGGTTTAAGGTGAAGGGGAAAAGATTTAATAGGAATCTGAGGGGTAACTTTTTCACACTGAGGGTGGTGGGTGTATGGAACAAGCTGCCAGAGGAGGTGATTGAGGCTGGGACTATCCCAGCATTTAAGAAACAGTTAGATAGGTACATGGATAGGACAGGTTTGGAGGGATATGGACCAAACGCAGGCAGGTGAGACTAGTGTAGCTGGGACATATAGGGCCGGTGTGGGCAAGTTGGCTGAAGGGCCTGTTTCCCTGAGATTGATCCCTGGGATGGCGGGACTGTCATATGAGGCAAGATTGAAAAGACTAGGCTTGTATTCACTGGAGTTTAGAAGGATGAGGGGGAGTTCTTATAGAGACATATAAAATTATAAAAGGACTGGACAAGCTAGATGCAGGAAAAATGTTCCTAATGTTGGGCGAGTCCAGAACCAGGGGCCACACAGTCTTAGAATAAAGGGAGGTCATTTAAGACTGAGGTGAGAATTTGTGAATTTGTGAATTTGTGGAATTCCCTGCCACACAGAGGGCAGTGGAGGCCAAATCACTGGATGGATTTAAGAGAGAGTTAGATAGAGCTCTAGGGGGCTAGTGGAGTCAAGGGATATGGAGAGAAGGCAGGCACGGGTTATTGATAGGGGATAATCAGCCATGATCACAATGAATGGCGGTGCTGGCTCGAAGGGCTGAATGGCCTCCTCCTGCACCTATTTTCTATGTTTCTATGTTTCCACACTGTATCACTCTATGACTCAATTCGGCTGAAGAAAATTCAAGGGAGAACAGCATACTCAGGCACAGGCACTGAGTGGAATTAAATTGTTTAATTTCTCTTTAATGTCACCTTATCTCTCGTTGATTTAGGATTAATTTAAAATTATAAACCTGTAATGATCATTTGAACACTTTCATTCCAGAAGAGGATAATCATTTTTTAATGCAGCGAGCTGTAATGTCTTGGAATGTGTAGCCTGATGGAGGAGTGGAGTGAAGGAGCAGCGGGAGGCTGTTTGGCCCATTGTCTCCGTGCTAGCCCAAGTAGCTACTCAGACCAATTCCGCTTCTCCGCTCTCCGACGTTGGCGCAGCAATAGAGTTGCAGGGTTCGATCCTGATCACAGGTGTACGGAGTTTGTACCTTCCCCCCCGTGACCTGCGTGGGTTTTCTCCGAGATCTTCGGTTTCATCCCACACTCCAAAGACGTACAGGTTTGTAGGCTAATTGGCTTGGTATAAATGTAAATTGTACCTAGTGTGTGTAGGGTAGTGTTAGTGTGCGGGGATCGCTGGTCGGTCGGGACTCTGTGGTTTGAAAGTCCTGTTTCCGCGCTGTATCTCTAAACTAAATGAAAACTGAAGAAGGGTCTCAACCCGAAACGTCACCCATTCCTTCTCTCCAGAGATGCTGCCTGTCCCGCTGAGTTTACTCCAGCATTTTGTGTCTATCTTCAGTGTAAACCAACATCTACAGTTGCTTCCCACACATAAAACTAAATGCACTTGAAATTAGCGGAATCAATGTTCATACTGAAGATAGACACAAAAAGCTGGAGTAACTCAGCGGGACAGGCAGCATCACTGGAGAGAAGGAATGGGTGACGTTTTAGGTCGAGACCCTTCCTCAGACTGAATGGCCTCCAATGTGGTAGGTAGTTGGTCATGATGGCTCTGTGGTTGTGGTAGGATGGTTCAACTGCCTGATAACAGCTGGGAAGAAACTGCCCCTGAATCTGGAGGTGTGCGTTTCACACATGGGGTGTAAGCTACCCAAGCGAAATATGAGGTGTTTGTTCCTCCAATTTGTGCTGGGTCTCACTCTGACAGTGGAGGAGGCCCAGGACAGAAAGGTCAATGTGGGAATGGGAAGTTAAAATATTTGGTGACATTTTCACTGACAGGGCAGCACGCAACAATAAAGTTTTTTACTGTAATTCGGTGCATGTGACAATAGTAACCATATAACCGTATAACAATTACAGCACGGAAACAGGCCATCTCGGCCCTACAAGTCCGTGCCGAACAAATGTTTTTTCCCCTTAGTCCCACCTGCCTGCACTCATACCATAACCCTCCATTCCCTTCTCATCCATATGCCTATCCAATTTATTTTTAAATGATACCAATGAACCTGCCTCCACCACTTCCACTGGGAGCTCATTCCACACCGCTACCACTCTCTGAGTAAAGAAGTTCCCCCTCATATTACCCCTAAACTTCTGTCCCTTAATTCTGAAGTCAGGTCCTCTTGTTTGAATCCTCCCGATTCTCAAAGGGAAAAGCTTGTCCACATCAACTCTGTCTATCCCTCTCATCATTTTAAAGACCTCTATCAAGTCCACCCTCAACCTTCTGCGCTCCAGAGAATAAAGACCTAACTTATTCAACCTATCTCTGTAACTTAGTTGTTGAAACCCAGGCAACATTCTAGTAAATCTCCTCTGTACTCTCTCTATTTTGTTGACATCCTTCCTATAATTGGGCGAGCAAAATTGTACACCATACTCCAGATTTGGTCTCACCAATGCCTTGTACAATTTTAACATTACATCCCAGCTTCTATACTCATTACATCCCAGCTTCTATACTCAAAAGTGATCTCCCCGTCGGGGAATTGAACCCTGGTCTCCCGCGTGACAGGCGGGGATACTCACCACTATACTAACGAGGAATTGACGTTAGTATAGCAATAGTATACGAAACTAAACTAAATCTTAATAATTCTTTAATCCCGGAGAGGTAGCTGTTGAGAATATTTTCCCTCACACTATGCAGTCGCTGGAGCTCTGTAATGTCCCACCAGGGACGATGAAGGGAGTCATTCTCCTCACTCCGTTTATTACCTCTGTTAACGAACGCTTGCTGTGGACAAAGAGCTGGAAAGCTGCACTAGGCTGGGTCATCGTTTTCATGCTTATAAATTCATGTGATAGGAGCAGAATTAGGCCATTCGGCCCATCAAGTCTACTCCGCCATTCAATCATGGCTGATCTATCACTCCCTCCAAACCCATTCTCCGACCTTCTCCCCATAACCCCTGTCACCCGTACTAATCAAGAATCTATCTACGTATCTCTGCCTTAGAAATATCCATTGACTTGGCCTCCACAGCCGTCTGTGGCAATGAGCTCCACAGATTCACCAGTCTGTGACTGAAGAAATTCCTCCACATCTCCTTCCTAAAGGAACATCCTTTAATTCTGAAGTTGTGACCTCTAGTCCTAGATCAGTGGTTCCCCAACCTTTTTTTGGCCATGCCTCACCTAATCACCTCTAAAATCCTGATGCCCCCCCCCCCAAGTGGTGATATATAATTCTTAAAAAGTGAACTCCGTTTCAGCTGAAGAAGCTTAAAACGCCAATACCTTGGTTTAATCAAGCGTGCATGAAGAGCGATGGCGCGGTGATTATGTAATAACTACACAATAAAGACCTTTTTTACCCAAAAAAAATTATTTACTCAAAATAACATCTGAAACATAAACTACATATGTTTACCTGATGGAAAATCCAAAAAAATAAAAATCGAAAATTTGGACCCAGACCTCCTCAGTCGCGCTCAATTGCCCCCCTTAAAAATCAAATTGCCCCCCTGTGGGGCGTACTCCCCACGTTGGGAACCACTGTCCTAGATTCTCCCACTAGGGGAAACATCCTCTCCACTATCCAAGCCTTTCACTATTCTGTGGCAATGAGTCCCGTTGAGCCACGCGAACGGCGGGAGTGTCCCGAGGTGCCGCACTGGCCGGATCCACCCGTCGACTAACCGCGCCGCCGATCGGATCGCGCCCCAGTTGGCCCGACTCGCCGGAGAAGCCGGGCAGCGAGGACTCTTTGGGCCGAAGGAGCGGCGGCAGCGATGGGATCCTCAGCGGTGGCGATGGGAGCCTCGGCTGCAATGGGAGCCTCGGTGGCGGTGGGGCCTCGACGGTGGTGGGGCCTCGGCGGCAACGGGAGTATCAGTGGCCGGCGGTGGGGTGGCCTCGCGATCGTCCCACGATCAACGGTCGATGAGCGTGAGGGGGGGAGGGGAACAATAATGGGGACCCGGCATGGGGGGGGGGCCGCCATGAGGGGCAATGGGAGAACAAAGGGGCACCCGATGTGGGGGAGGGGAGGGCGGGCACTCTAGTTTAGAATCCTCTACCCAGAGGATAGGTCTGTGTTCCTTGTTTGTTCGTTCGTTCCGGTTTGTTTCGGTGAAGGCGCTGTGCACACATCAGCCTTGTCTGTTTCTTTTTGTTTTGACTTTTAATTTCAGGTTTATGTGCACCTTGTGTGTTGTGACTGTTTGGCAGACCCATTTCCCTCGGGGGATGGATTAAATGTTATCATATCGTATGGTATCGTATCGTATGAATCCTACAGATTCACCACCCACTGACTGAAGAAATTCCCCCTGATCTCCTACCTAAATGGTACATCCTATTGTTCTGAGGTTGTGACCTCTGGTCGTAGACTCTCCCACTAGTGGAATCATCCTCCACACATCCACTCCATCCAGGCTAGCACGGAAGCAATGGGCCAAATGGCCTCCTTCTGTGCTGCAAATGGCTGTGACTCGGGCAGCACAGCCACCCATGCCCACTTCTTGCCAACCCGCTGCTCTGCCAGCAATTAAATATATGGCACGGCGCCCACTGACGAACTAAAGCTCGAAGAGTTCGGGTGAAGTTTAAAACCTTGAATGGTCCAGGGAAGCATTTGTCATAATAACAATGAATTATCCACTGAATTAATCGCGGTGCGTTTGTTTAAGGTGGTGTCGTTCTGGCAACGTTGTGAGTCTGTGGCTGGAGGCAGTGTAATTGGTCAGCAAGGTCTCTGTTAGCTGGGTAACCCGTCTGAGTGATGTGGGTCTAGTGTGTAGATATCCACCTGCGGCATTAACGTTCTATGTTCAAAGGCCAAACACAGGGGGGGGGGGGGGAGAAGAGGATGTTCAGAATATGGTTTAACAAACCTAACTGGGCAGCACGGTGGCACAGCGGTAGAGTTGCTGCCTCACAGCGCCAGAGACCCGGGTTCAATCCTGACCACGGGCGCTGTCTGCACGGAGTTTGCACGTTCTCCCCGTGACCCGCGTGGGTTTTCTCCGGGTGCTCCGGTTTCCTCCCACACTCCAAAGACATGCAGGTTTGTAGGTTAATTGGCTTGGTGTAAATATAAATTGTCCCTAGTGTTTTAGTTCTAGTTTTAGTTGGGCCGAAGGGCCTGATTGTGATGCTGTGCGACTCTATGACACTATTACAATTCTTATCAGATAATGTCTTTCCGCTGACTGGTTAGCACGCAAGAAAAGCTTTTCACTGTACCTCGGTACACGTGACATTAAACTAGACTGAACAGACTCTAAAAAGGAACAAAGTTTAGCACATGTATAAGAAAGAACTGCAGATGCTGGAAAATCGAAAGTAGACAAAAATGCTGGAGAAACTCAGCGGGTGAGGCAGCATCTATGGAGCGACGGAAATAGGCGACGTTTCGGGTCGAAACCCTTCTTCAGTTTAGCACAGTGGCAACACAGCGGTAGAGATGCTGCCTTACAGCGCCAGAGACCCAGGTTCGATCCTGACTACGCTTGCGTTTGTACGTTCATTGTACGTACGGCATTTGTACGTTCTCCCCGTGACCGTGTGGGTTTTCTCCGGGTGCTTCGGTCTCCCCCCACACTCCAAAGACGTACAGGTTCGTTGGTTAATTGACCGGTGAAATTGTAAATTGTCCTTAGTGTGTGTAGGACTAGTTCTAGTGGTGTACAATTTTGGTCGCCCAATTATAGGAAGGATGTCAACAAAATAGAGAGAGTACAGAGGAGATTTACTAGAATGTTGCCTGGGTTTCAACAACTAAGTTACAGAGATAGGTTGAATAAGTTAGGTCTTTATTCTCTGGAGCGCAGAAGGTTGAGGGGGGACTTGATAGAGGTCTTTAAAATGATGAGAGGGATAGACAGAGTTGATGTGGACAAGCTTTTCCCTTTGAGAATAGGGAGGATTCAAACAAGAGGACATGACTTCAGAATTAAGGGACAGAAGTTTAGGGGTAACATGAGGGGGAACTTCTTTACTCGGAGAGTGGTAGCGGTGTGGAATGAGCTTCCAGTGGAAGTGGTGGAGGCAGGTTCATTGGTATCATTTAAAAATAAATTGGATAGGCATATGGATGAGAAGGGAATGGAGGGTTATGGTATGAGTGCAGGCAGGTGGGACTAAGGGGAAAAAAAATGTGTTCGGCACGGACTTGTAGGGCCGAGATGGCCTGTTTCTGTGCTGTAATTGTTATATGGTTATATGGTTAGTGCAAGGGCGATTGCTGGTCGGCGCGGACCTTGTGGGTCGAAGGGCCTGTTTCCGCGCTGTATCTCTAAACTCTAAACCCTAAACAGTGGACCCCATCCCCATCAGCGCAGAAATCTTTACCCTTCAACCATTTGTTCTTGCGCTGGGAGTTTTGACGAGTTAATTCCATTTTCAATTTGCTTTTCAGGACTTTAATGACAGGGTCATAATGCCACAAAGTGGTGCCTGCCTTTCATGTAATCACGGGAGCTAAGTGAGTGGAAAATTTTATCACTTACCAGCAAATAATGTTGTTCATGTAGATTATCAACCAACAATAACAACTCCCATTTATGCAGCAACCTTCACGGAGAAAAATATTTCCAAGCCGTTTCACAAAAGGGTTCTCAGAAGAGGAATAAAAGAACAGACCGTCAAACTGTTAATTTTTACGGAGAGTCATAAAGAAAAAAGGAGCGAGATAGGTTGATGGTGTTATTTCCAGCGCTTAGGGACCTGCTGGCTTAACATAGAAACATAGAAACATAGACAATAGGTGCAGGAGTAGGCCATTCGGCCCTTTGAGCCTGCACCGCCATTCAATACTGAGTTGGATGATCAGCCATGATCATATTGAACTACACCTGCACCTAATTTCTATGTTTCTATGTTTCTATATGATCATGGCTGATCATCCAACTCAGTATCCTGTACCTGCCTTCTCTCCAGACCCCCTGATCCCTTTAGCCACAAGGGCCACATCTAACTCCCTCTTAAATATAGCCAATGAACTGTGGCCTCAACTACATTCTGTGGCAGAGAATTCCACAGATTCACCACTCTCTGTGTGAAAAATGTTTTTCTCATCTCGGTCCTAAAAGACTTCCCTCTTATCCTTAAACTGTGACCCCGTGTTCTGGACTTCCCCAACATCGGGAACAATCTTCCTGCATCTAGCCTGTCCAACCCCCTTAAGAATGTTGTAAGTTTCTATAAGATCCCCCCTCAATCTTCTTAAGACGCATCTGCCAGCGTTACAACTGTCAAGGGCCTGTCCCACTTTCACGACCTAATTCACAACCTTTTTTACTCGTGGACATTTTTTATCAGGCTAGAAAAACGCCCCGACCTACTCGATGCCACGAGTACCTACGACTAGCATCACGGCCTGCTACGACCTACCTACAACCTCCTACGACCTCGTGACGACCATGCTGCGAGTATGAGTCAAGCTCAAACTCAGCAGAGATCGTGAGTTAGGTCATGAAAGTGCAGTTGTTCCTCACAGCGCCAGAGTCCCTGGTTCGATCCTGACCACAGGTGCTGTCTGCACAGAGTTTGTATGTTCACCCCGTGACCCGCGTGGGTTTTCTCCGGGAGCTCCTGTTTCCATTTAGCCGGCTAAGCCATTTCGAACAGAGATGAGGAAAAACTTTTTCACACAGAGAGTTGTGAGTCTGTGGAATTCTCTGCCTCAGAGGGCGGTGGAGGCTGGTTCTCTGGATGCTTTCAAGAGAGAGCTAGATAGGGCTCTTAAAGATAGTGGAGTCAGGGGATATGGGGAGAAGGCAGGAACGGGGTATTGATTGTGGATGATCAGCCATGATCACATTGAATGACGGTGCTGGCTCGAAGGGCCGAATGTCTATTGTCTATTGACTCCTGCACTCCAAAGACGTTCAGGTTTGTAGTTTGATTGGCTTGGTATAATTGTAAATTGTCTCTAGTGTGTGTAGGGCAGTGTTAGTGTGCGGGGAGATCGCTGGTCGGTGGGCTGAAGGGCCTGTTTCCGTGCAGTATGTCTAAAACTAAAGTAAACAGTTTGGGGCAGTTTGAGTGAGAGAGTAGGGTTGGTGCAGTACACACACCTCAGATAGTTGGAGCAGCAGAATCATATTGTACAGCAGGCAAACAGACCATTCGGCCCACAACATCCATACTGCCCGTTGTACCTCTCTACACTGGTCCTACTTACCAACATTAGGCCTGCAGCCTCAGGCTTATGGAGGAAGGCAGTGGGAGGAAGGGAAGCAACTTGATGGGCCGAATGGCCTAATTCTGCTCCTCTGTGCTGCAATAAGGCCAGATTTAAAGGCGCTGCAGTAGAGTTGCTGTCTTACAGCGCCAGAGACACAGGTTCGATCCTTACCCCGGGTGCTGTCTGTACGGAGTTTGTACGTTCTCCCCGTGACCCGCGTGGGTTTTCCCCGGGTGCTCCGGTTTCCTCCCACACTGCAGGTTTTTAGGTTAATAGGCTTTGGTAAAGATTGTAAATTGTCTCTACTGTGTGTAGGACAGCGTTAGTGTACGGGGATCGCTGGTCGGCACGGATGCGGTGGGCTGAAGGGCCTGTTTCCGTGCTGCAAAAGTGGTACCACAGAATTTAAAATATATTGGGACAGATACATGGATAGGAATAGTTTAGAGGGTAATGGGCCAAATGCAGACAAATAGAGGCTAATCGCTAAACTAAATATGACTGAAAGCAAAGTGTAATATTAAAGGTAGACAAAAATGCTGGAGAAACTCCAGCGGGTGAGGCAGCATCTATGGAGCGAAGGAAATAGGCAACGTTTCGGGCCGAAACCCTTCTTCAGACTGATGTGAGGGTGGGGTGGGCGGGAAGAAGAAAGGAAGAGGAGGAGCCAGTGGGCTGAGGGAGAGCTGAGAAGGGGAGGAGAAAGCAGGGACTACCTGAAATTAGAGAAGTCAATGTTCACACCGCTGGGGTGTAAACTACCCAAGCGAAATATGAGGCGCTGCTCCTCCAATTTACGGTGGTCCTCACTCTGGCCATGGAGGAGGCCCGGAACAGAAAGGTCGGATTGGGAATGGGAGGGGGAGTTGAAGTGCTGAGCCACCGGGAGATCAGGTTGGTTATTGCGAACTGAGCGGAGGTGTTGGGCGAAGCGATCGCCAAGCCTACGCTTGGTCTCACTGATGTAGAGCAGCTGACATCTAGAGCAGCGGATGCAATAGATGAGGTTGGAGGAGGTGCAGGTAAACCTCTGCCGCACCTGGAAAGACTGCTTGGGTCCTCGAACGGAGTCGAGGGGAAGAGGTAAAGCGACACGTGTCACATTTCCTGCGGTTGCAAGGGTGGTTCGGGTGGGAAGGGACGAATTGACCAGGGAGTTACGGAGGGAGCGGTCTCTGCGGAAAGCGGACGGGAGGAGATGGGAAGATGTGGCAAGTGGTGGGGTCACGTTGTAACATTAAACATTTAACATTTAAAATTTCTCTGGCAGTGACTTACTATTTAAGAGATCTTTTGATTTAAGTTGAGTTTGAGCTCGCATGGTTTGAAGTCATAAATATTGGTTACAAGGGTCCTTCCGACATGGATTTCCAGCTTTGGTAATGGGACTGTGACTTATCTGCA
>JAWMAR010005568.1:15000-26877 GCA_036785375.1 Leucoraja ocellata
TGGCAACGGAGGCGTTTGCCTGACCGTAGCAGCTGGAACAGTCCGTTGCAGGGGTGGAAGGGGTCTCCCATGATTTTATTTGCTCTGGAGTTGCACCTCCTGTTGTATAGTTCCTGCAGGGGGGTGAGTGAAGTTCCCATAGTGCGTTCGGCTGAACGCACTACTCTCTGCAGAGCCTTCTTGTCCTTGGCAGAGCAATTCCCAAACCAGATGGTAATGTTCCCGGACAAGATGCTTTCTACAGCCGCTGCGTAGAAGCACTGGAGAATCCTCGGAGACACTCTGAATTTCCTCAATTGCCTGAGGTGGTAAAGGCGCTGCCTTGCCTTACTCACGAGTGCTGAGGCGTGTGATGTCCATGTCATATCCTCAGAGATGTGGACTCCCAGGTATTTAAAACAGTTCACCCTATCCACAGGATCCCCATTTATCCTCAATGGAGTGTACGTCCTCGGATGATGTGCCCTCCTAAAGTCCACGATCAGCTCCTTAGTTTTTTTGATGTTCAAGAGGAGGTTGTTATCCTGGCACCAGAGTGCTAGACCAGCCACCTCCTCCCGGTAGGCCTTCTCGTCGTTGTCTGAGATCAAGCCCACCACCACAGTGTCATCAGCAAACTTAATTATTGAGTTGGAGCTGAACCTAGCCACACAGTCATGTGTGTACAGGGAGTACAATAGGGGGCTGAGGACGCAACCCTGGGGCGATCCTGTGCTCAGGGTGAGGGACTTCGATGTATTCCCTCCCATCTTGACTACCTGGGGCCTGGCGGTGAGATTGTCCAGGACCCAGGCACACAGGGGGGTGTTGAGCCCCAATTCCAGTAGCTTCCCGGCCAGTCTGGTGGGGACTATCGTGTTGAAGGCTGAACTGTAGTCTATGAACAGCATCCTCACGTAGCCCCCCTTCTGGCTGTCCAGATGGGAGAGAGCGGTGTGCAAGACCTGGGAGACCGCATCGTCCGTGGACCTGTTCGGACGGTATGCAAACTGCAACAGGTCCATGTTGCGAGGGAGGAAGGCACAGATGTGATTCTTCACCAGCCTCTCAAAGTATTTCATGACTACCGAGGTAAGGGCCACCGGACGGTAGTCATTCAGACAGGCTGGGGAGACATTTTTTGGTACCGATACAATGATGGATTTTTTGAAGCAGGCAGGGACCACGGACTTGGCCTGGGAGAGGTTGAATAATGTAGTGAGCACTGGAGCTAGCTGCGTAGCACAGGACTTGAGTACTCGCCCCGAGATGCCATCGGGGCCTGCAGCTTTTCTCGTGTTCACCCGTGTCAGTGCCCTCCTCACGTCGTGCTCGGACAGCGAGAATGTGTGCACATTCCTCCCTTCAGCTTCGGTAGCCAGCCCGCTGTCGGTATTGTCGATAGTCGGCAGACCTGGAGTGGTGTTGCCCCTCTCGAAACGAGCGTAAAAGGTGTTCAGGTCGTCAGCTAGGGAGGTGATGACCTCCCTATACGTATACTAGTTATCAGTTATACTAGGTATATAGGTTCTAATAGGTATCTAGGTTTCACTAGGTTATAATAGGTATACTAAGTTTATACCAAAGAAGGGTCTGAAGAAGGGTCTCGACCCAAAACGTCACCCATTCCTTCTCTCCGAATGACCTACTCCTGCATTGTCTATTGTCTCCAGAGACGTTGCCTTTCCCTCTGAGTTACTCCAGCTTTTTGTGTCTATCTTAGGTTTACACAAAGATAGACACAAAGTGGTGGAATAATTCCGCGGGCCAGGCAGCATCTCTGGTGATAAAGGAAAGGGTGAAAAAGGTTTCGTGTCGGGACCCTTCTTCAGACTGGAAGTGGAAGGGAGCGTGCTGGAGGTAGGAAAAGGCCAGAACCAAGCAGGGCTGGCAGCAGATGACCAACAAAAGGTGGAGCCCACAATGGCCCATTGTTGGCTGGGGAAGAGGTGATAATGAGAGGGATACTGGGATACCTGAACGAATTCTTAAATCCTTCAGGGATTGGACAGGCCAGATGCAGGAAAAATGTTTCCGATGTTGGGAGGAGTCCAGAACCAGGGGTCACACCATTTAAGAATAAGGGGTAGGGAATTTAGGACTGAGATGAGGAAAAACTTTTTCACCCAGAGAGTTGTGAATTTGTGGAATTCTCTGCCACAGAAGGCAGTGGAGGCCAATTCACTGGATGTTTTCAAGAGAGAGTCAGATTTAGCTCTTCGGGCTAACGGAATCAAGGGGAGAAAGCAGGAACGGGGTATTGATTTTGAATGATCAGCCATGATCATATTGAATGGTGGTGCTGGTTCGAGGGGCCGAATGGCCTACTCCAGCACACATTTTCTATGTTTCTGTTTTTGTGCCAACAGTGGAACTAATTGGATGACTCGGGTGGGGTATGGCTGGGTTGCGAGGTGTGTGTAAATCAAATTCCTCGTATGTTGCAAAACATACTTGGCTAATAAAGTATTTTTGGATTGTAATAGTGGCGTTTAAGAGCCTTTTGGATAGGCACATGGATATGCAGAGTATGGAGGGGAATAGATCAGGTACAGACAAAGAATGGATTAGTTGGCATCACATGTTCATAAGTTAATAAGTGATGATAGTGGTATTTAAGAGGTTTTTACATTGGCAGGAAATGGAGAAATATAGATAGTTTGCCAGCAGATGAGATTAGTTTAACTTGGCATCACGTTCAGTACAGACATTGTGGGCCGAAGGGCCTGTTCCTGTGCTGTACTGTTCCATGTTCTATGTTCCATGAAATGACAAAGGGATTACATGGGATCTATAGTTAGCATGGACATGATGGGCTGAAGGGCCTGCGATCAGCCATGATCATATTGAATGGCGGTGCAGGCCTCGAAGGGCCGAATGGCCTACTCCTGCACCTATTTTCTATGTTTCTGTGCTGGATAACTCTATGGTTCATAAGATCATAAGTGATAGGAGAAGAATTAGGCCATTCGGCCCATCATGTCTACTCTGCCATTCAATCATTGGCTGATCTATCTCTCCCTAATCTAAGAGGTTGGACAGGCTAGATGCAGGAAGATTGTTCCCGATGTTGGGGAAGTCCAGGACAAGGGGTCACAGCTTAAGGATAGAGGGGAAATCCTTTAGGACCAAGATGAGAAAAACATTTTTCACACAGAGAGTGGTGAATCTGTGGAACTCTCTGCCACAGAGGGTAGTTGAGGCCAGTTCATTGGCTATATTTAAGAGGGAGTTAGATGTGGCCCTTGTGGCTAAAGGGATCAGGGGGTATGGAGAGAAGGCAGGTACAGGATACTGAGTTGGATGATCAGCCATGATCATATTGAATGGTGGTGCTGGTTCGAAGGGCCGAATGGCCTACTCCTGCGCCTATTTTCTATGTTTCTATATTTCCCTCATAACCCCATTCTCCTGCCTTCTCCCCATAACCCTTGACAGCCGTACTGATCAAGAATCCATCCATCTCTAGCTTAAAATTATTAATTGACTTGGCCTCCATAGTCTTCTGTGGAAAAGAATTCCACTGCACGTTCGACACAGACATTGTGAGCCAAAGGTACAATTCTTGTGTAGAAAAGGACTGCAGTATTTTATGACTGCGGCTTTTATTTGTGACTGCATTATCCAAGCCTTTAATCCTGTCGGAAGTAGTTTGAGTGATTCACACCACAGCGTCAGTCATCGAAGAAGGAATTAATATATGCAGGGTCATCTAATACTTGTATTTATTCAGAAAGGAAACAAAATGTGTAAACAGCAATTAGAATATCAGTGGCAATATTCCTTCATGCATCACAGCGAGATTCGCAAATTCTGATTTAGTCCAAATCTTCTTTCCATCAAGGAAGTTGCAGTTGTTCAAGTGAAGATGCGCAGCGGTTTAGTTGCTGCCTCACAGCGCCAGAGTCCCGGGTTCGATCCTGACTGCGGGTGCTGTCTGTACGGAGTTTGTACGTTCTCCCCGTGACCTGCGTGGGTTTTCTCCAGGTGCCCCGGTTTCCCCCCACAGTTTGTTGTTTAATTGGCTCCTGGAATTGTCCATGGAGTGTGGGATAGAACTAGCGTACGGGGGGATTACTGGTCGGTGTGGAGCCCGTGGGCCGAAGGGCCTGTTTCCACCATGGACCTCACAAACTAAACTAAACCAAGTGAGGTGATGGAAGGCAGTGATTAGGTTCAGTGAGGTTGGAAGTGGTGTGCCTTGCGTACTGTTTACAGTCGTGGTCACCGCTCTAGAGGAAAAATGTGATAACATGAAAGATCAAGAGAAGGAAGATGTTAGTAAAACATTAGACAACAGTTCAGGTTCAGTGTTCAAGAAGGAACTGCAGATGCTGGAAAATCGAAGGTAGACAAAAATGCTGGAGAAACTCAGCGGGTGCAGCAGCATCTATGGAGCGAAGGAAATAGGCAACGTTTCGGGCCGAAACCCTTCTTCAGACATGGGGGGTGGGGGGGTGGGGGGGTGGGGGGGCAGGGAGAAGAAAGGAAAAAGGAGGAGGAGCCCGAAGGCTGGGGGATGGGACAAGACAGCAGTAGGGATGAGAAAGGGGAGGAGACAGCAAGGACTAACAAAATTGGGAGAATTCAATGTTCATGCCCCCAGGATGCAGACTCCCCAGGCGGAATATGAGGTGCTGTTCCTCCAATTTCCGGTGTTGCTCGCTCTGGCCATGGAGGAGACCCAGGACAGAGAGGTTGGATACGGAATGGGAGGGGGAGTTGAAGTGCTGAGCCACTGGGAGGTCAGGTTGGTTATTGCGGACCGAGCGGAGGTGTTCGGCAAAACGATCGCTCAGGTACTTCACCACACAAAGGAGACAATAAACTTTAGACTTTAGAGATACAGCACAGAAACAGGCCCTTTCGGCCCACCGAGTCCGCGCCGACTAGCGATCACCCGTACACTAACAGCACACCACACTACACAGTAGACATCATTTATAATTATGAGGAAAGACATTGTTGCCATAGAGGGAGTACAGAGAAGGTTCACCAGACTGATTCCTGGGATGTCAGGACTTTCATATGAAGAAAGACTGGATAGACTCGGCTTGTACTCGCTAGAATTTAGAAAATTGAGGGGGGATCTTGTAAAAACGTATAAAATTCTTAAGGGGTTGGACAGGGAAGATGCAGGAAGATTGTTCCCGATGTTGGGGAAGTCTAAAACGAGGGGTCACAGTTTAAGGATAAGAGGGTAATCTTTTAGGACCGAGATGAGAAAATCATTTTTTACACAGAATCTGTGGAATTCTCTGCCACAGAAGATAGTTGAGGCCATATTTAACTATATTTAAGAGGGAGTTAGATGTGGCCCTTGTGGCTAAAGGGATCAGGGGGTATGGAGAGAAGGCAGGTATGGGATACTGAGTTGGATGATCAGCCATGATCTTATTGAATGGTGGTGCAGGCTCGAAGGGCCGAATGGCCTACTCCTGCACCTATTTTCTATGTTTCTATGTTTCTATAATTTTACCGAAGCCAATTAACCTACAAGCCCGCACGTCTTTGGAGTGTGGGATGAAACCGGAGCACCCGGAGTAAACCCACGCAGGTCATGGGGAGAATGTACAAACTCTGTACAGACAGCACCCGTAGTCAGGATCGAACCCGGGACTCTGGCGCTGTGAGGCAGCAACTCTACCGCTGCGCCACCATGCCGCCCAAGACTGTTGCAAGAGGAAAGATTGATTGGAGCGGGTTGCCCCAGAGGAGGTTGAAAGGTTTGGAGGATACCAACAGATTGGATGAAGAACTGCTGACTTTGTCCATGCTAATCAAGTCGTCCAACTGAGAGAGTCCCTTGTGCCCTGGTCTGGCCCACATCCCAACACATGCACCAATCCATCCTTCTTTGAAATGTTGCAATTGCATCCACCTTTATCACTTTGTCTGACAGCTTGTTCCAGATGCTCACCACCCTCTGTGTGGTATCCAGCAGTGCAGGACAGATAGACAGCGTTAACGTTTCATGTGGACCTTTCATCTGGATCTGCTGACTGGCTGAATGCCTCCAGCAGTTCCTACTTTCATTTTGCAGAGAATTGTGGCCGCAGCCCAGCCCATCACACAAACCAACCTCCCTTCCATTGACTCCATCTACACCTCACCAATTGCCGAATGGCCTATTCCTGCACCTATTTTCTATGTTTCTATGTTGCTATGATAGAACTCGTGTGAACAGGTGATCGATGGCCGGTATGGACTCAGTGGAACGAAGGGCCTTTTTCCACACTGCATCTTTAAAAATCTCGAACCTTTTTCTTTTCGCGAAACTAAGCTTTAAATCCATTAATACAACAGACGACGGTGGATCTCATTTCCAGAAAGGGAAAAAGATTTGAAAATATATTTAAAAAGGACATTAACAAAATTAATTTGATTGGAACATTTTCTTTTAATGATTCTAGTTGAACGGCCCCAATTTAAAATCGAATGAAATAACCAGGAATTTTTTTTTTAAATTTCAGCAGTCTAACGTGCGGAGATGAACCTTTGGAGTCAGCCCTGCCCTTCCATCAGCTGGTTCCGTGAAGGCTAAGCTCAAAATTCCGCTTCCGAGAACAAGTGCGAGGCCATTTTACGGGCATTCTCCGATTTCAATTTAAGAGTTGATGGAGCAGGATTTGAGAGGGGGGGGGGGATAAGAGAAAGTCCCATTCCCGGAGAATTGCTCCATTTATTATGTGTGGTACTTATTGCTTGATCAAGTAGATTTTATGACTGCGATATAATTCACGGATATCTAGCAGTTAATTACATAATCCTTGTGATATTCTCAAATGAGGTAGCCTGAAGGGAAACTGTAGCAACAGACTACATATCACACTTAATTCGCTCTTGTATAAATTAATGATCCAAGACACTATATAACAGAACTGAAGCTGTGCATTAATTGCCTGTTAATATGCCAATGTCAGTACTGGAGACACTTTACCCTGCTTTATTCAGAAAACTAGGGGGATCCTGGCTCTGGCTTCTGTGTAGTCATAAAGTTCTGGGTTTAGTCTTATAATCTTCGCCATTGATTCAATGATACAATTTATTTGTTGTCATTTGAACCTCATTGAGGTTCAAACGAAATTTGGTTTCTGCAGTCATACAGACAAGAAAAAGAACCAAGACACAACACAATTTACACAAACATCCATCACAGTGAATCTCCTCCTCACTGTGATGGAAGGCAAAGTCTTATCTCTCCCCTGCACTCCTCGTTCTCCCCCCGATGTCCCGCGGCCATTTAAAGCCGCGCCGGGTGATGTAAGGCCGCGCTCCGGGTCTTGGTGTTGGAGCCCTCGGCGGGCGCTAGCAAGTCCCGTGGCCATTTAAAGCCGCGCCGGGTGATGTAAGGCCCCTGCTCCAGGTAATTTTCAACCCCGCAACTCGGGCGGGGGAAGTCGCCGTTGCGGAAGGAAGCCCCGAAAAGCGGTCTCCCACCAGGGACCCGCGGGCTCCCGGTGTTACCGTCCACCGGCTTGGCGACAGGAGCCTCCAAATCTCCGGGGTCGGGCCGCACCAGCTCCCCACGCTCCGAACTCGGCCAGCTCCGTGATGGTGCGTAAGTCAGCAGTCTCCGCAACTGGAGCCCCAGGTTGTTCTGGTTGGAGGCCGCTCCACGATGCTAGGCCCCAATGATGTTACACTTTAACAAACTCCCAGTGCAAGACTATGGGACTGAACGACTGAACAAAATAGACACAAAGTGCTGGAGTAACTCGGGGAACTTCTCTGGAGAGGGAACGGGTGACGTTTCGGGTCGAGGCCCTTCTTCAGACTGATCCTTAAGTCAGTTTTGCCGTTCAACGATGCGTTTCATTGTTCTGTGCCTTGAATCTATCTTCTTTTCTCTGTGTCCTGTCAGACCTTTGAGTTGCAACGATCCATAAATCTTGGAGTTGGTAGTTAAGAGTGGTGGAAGGTAGACAAAAAAGCTGGAGAAACTCAGCGGGTGAGGCAGCATCTATGGAGCAAAGGAATAGGTGATGTTTTGGGTCACCTATTCCTTCGAAGAAGGGTCTCGACCCGAAACATCACCTATTCCTTCGGAGAAGGGTCTCGACCCGAAACGTCACCTATTCCTTCGGAGAAGGGTCTCGACCCGAAACGTCACCTTTTCCTTCGAAGAAGGGTCTCGACCCGAAATGTCACCTATTCCTTCGGAGAAGTGTCTCAACCCGAAACATCACCTATTCCATCGCTCCATAGATGCTGCCTCATCCGCTGAGTTTCTCCAGCAGTTTTGTCTACCTTCGATTCTTTCTGCATCTGCAGTTCTTTCTTAACCACAGTAGCGGATCTCAGTCCAGTTTCAGTTTGTTGTCACGTGCACCAAGGTACAGTGAAAAGTGTTCGGTTCGATTATTTGTCTGTTTTTTTTTGCGTGCTAACCAGTCGGCGGAAAGACAATACATGATTACAATCGAGCCGTCCACAGTGTACAGATACATGATCAGGGAATGACGTTTAGTGCAAGGTAAAGCCAGTAAAGTCCGATCAAAGATAGTCCAAGGGTCACCAATGAGGTAGATAGTAGTTCAGCACCATTCTCTAGTTGTGGTAGGATGGTTCTGTTCCCTGATAACAGCTGGGAAGAAACTGTCTCTGAATCTGGAGGTGTGTGTTTTCACACTTCTGTACCTTTTGCCCGATGGAAGTGGCCGGGGTGCGACTGGTCCTTGATGATGCTGCTGGCCTTGCCGAGGCAGCGTGAGGTGTAGATGGAGTCAATGGAAGGGAGGTTGGTCTGTGTGATGTTCTGGGCTGCGTCCACAATTCTCTGCGATTTCTTGTGGTCTTGGATGGAGCTGTTCCCAAACCGTGCCGTGATGCTTCCTGATAAAGTGCTTTGTAAGGTGCATCTGTAGAAGATGAACCTAGAGGTCACAGTTCTCAGGCTCCTGGACCTTCTTCCCGATGGTAGCAGCGAGATGTGAGCCTTGTCAGGGTGATGTGGGTCTTTGCTATCAGCTTGCCTCCTGTAGATCCCTTTGATGGCAGCGAGAAACTGAGCTGAAAGTTTCACCAGAATTCCTTTTGCCGGGGAAACAAACGCGATACAAAGGTTGTCAAAATGAAGACGTTATAACCGTGGAGTCAAAGAGTGATACAGTGTGGAAACAGGTCCTTTGGCCCAACTTGCCCACACCGACCAACATGTCCCATCTACACTACTCCCACTTGTCTGTATTTGGCTCATATCCTTCCTAACCTATCCTATCCGTGTACCTGTCTAAATGTTTCTTGAAGTTGCGATTGTAGCTGTTAATAGCACTAAACTGTATAAACTGTAATAACAGCCGTATTTCTAAACTGAACTAACGAAACTAAAACTGAAAAGACGTCATTGTGGCGCAGCGGTAGAGTTGCTGTCTCGCAGCGACAGAGATTATATTATAGATTAAATTATTTAGTATGATTACATATTCCATTGTGCTGCAGCAAGTGAGAATTTCATTGTTCTATCTGGGATAACATTCTTGACTCAGGATGCCCGTGTTGCATCCCGGCTACGGTGCTGTCTGTATGTTGTTGCACAGTCTCCCCGTGATCTGCGTGGGATTTCTCCGAGATCTTCACTCTCCTCTCCCACTCCAAAGACGTGCAGGTTTGTAGGTATACCTGGGTTTTAGGATGGGCAGTGACTTTAAATTAGATCGCCAAATATGCGCGGTGGTTAAGTCCAGCTTCTTTCACCTAAGGAAGCTGCGAAGGTGAAGCCCATTCTCGAGCGGCAGCATTTTGAGACAGTAATCCATGCCTTTATTACATCTAGGCTGGATTACTGTAACGCGCTCTATTTTGGAGTTGCTCGTTCTTCACTGGCTCGTCTCCAGTTGGTTCAGAATGCTGCTGCTCGCCTTTTAACAGGGACTCGAAAGAGGGAGCACATATCACCAATTCTGGCCTCCCTACACTGGCTCCCGGTGCACTTTCGGGTTCATTTTAAGATACTGTTGTTTGTTTTTAAATCTCTGAATGGGCTCGCCCCGCCTTACCTCTCTGAGCTGCTCCACCCATACGCTCCTGCCCGGTCCCTCAGGTCAGCTGGTCAGCTGCTCCTGGAGGTACCGAGGTCTAGTCGGAGGCTCAGAGGGGATAGAGCCTTCTCTGTTGCTGCTCCGGCACTCTGGAACACCTTGCCGTTGCACATCAGACAGGCCCCCTCACTGTCCATCTTCAAATCCAGTGTTAAAACACATTTGTACTCTCTGGCTTTTGACCATGCCTGAGGCTTTGCTTCTGTTTGTGGTGTTTTTGATGTTTCTTTATTTTACCGTGTTTTCCTACTATTTCTTTTGATTGTTATTTTTGGTGTGTATTAACTTTTTTGTCAATGATTAGTGATGTACAGCACTTTGTTGCAGCTATGTCTGTTTTTAAAGTGTTCTATAAATAAAATTATTATTATTTATTATTATATTGGCTTGGTGTATGTGTAAATTGCCCCTGGTGTGTGTGTAGGATAGTGTTAGTGTGCGGGGATCGCTGGACGGCGCGGACTCAGTGGGCTGAAGGGCCTGTTTACGTGCTGTGTCTCTGAACTAAACTAAGGGCCTGTCCCACTTTCAGGACCTAATTCACAACCTTTTTTGCTCGTGGACATTTTAACATCAGGCTAGAAAAACGCCCCGACCTACTTGATGCACGAGTACCTACGACTAGCATCACGGCCTGCTACGACCTACCTACGGCCTCCTATGACCTCGTGACGACCATGCTGCGAGTATGAGTCGGGGGGGGGGGGGGGGGGGGGAACTCGGCAGAGGTTGTGAATTAGGTCCTAAAAGTGGGACAGGTCCTTAAAACTAAACTTAAGTTAAAACCAAAACTAAAGCTAAAACGTAAACTAAAATTTAAACGAAGGCTAAACTGCAACAAGTGCCCAAGATTGGATAAGATTTGCAACTGAGCAATTTAAAGGAAAGAGAAGAAAGTTGAAGATAACATAACCACAGCCTTCATGAAGATCTTGATCCAATATCCAGGCATTTCGATTGGGAAATTGATAAGTTAGCCTGCTATTATGAAATGGGAGAGAGGGAAAGCATAGAGTTAAGCACCAATTAACCTAGTATCCGGTGTCATGGAATTACAAGAGCTTATAATGAAGAATAGAGTGACTGAAGAGTTTTAATGTTTTAAACTGCAGCTACTTGCATCTATGATTGACTATGTGGATTTTCTGTTGAACGCCACATAAAATAATGGCTGCAATTTTTATTAGCACGTGGGCGCAGTGGTAGAGTTGCTGCCTCACAGCGCCAGAGACCCGGGTTCGATCCTGACTACGGGTGCTGCTGTACGGAGTTTGTACGTTCTCACCGTGACCTGCGTGGGTTTTCTCCGGGACCTTCAGTTTCCCCCCACACTCCATGTTTATAGGTTAAATGACTTGGTATAAAATGTAGAAAAAATATCCCTAGTGTGTGTCAGGTAGTGTTATGCCCCTGTCCCACTTAGGAAACCTGAACGGAAACCTCTGGAGACTTTGCGCCCCACCCAAGGTTTCCGTGCGGTTCCTGGAGGTTTTTGTCAGTCTCCCTACCTGCTTCACTACCTGCAACCTCCGGCAACCACCTGCAACCTCTGGAAACACTATGAAAACACAAAGTGCAAGACTCATTAGATTACAACCGAGTGTCGCCTACATCCTAATGGTATAACCATTCAATGCTCCAATTTTAGGTAACTTCATAGCGTTTAAAAAATAATTGGACAGATACATGGATAGGAAGTTTTAGAGGGATATGGGCCAAATGCAGGCAAGTGGGACTAGTGCAGATGAAGCATGATGGTCAGCATGGGTAAGTTTGGCTGAGGGGCCTGTCTACACACAGTATGGATCTACAAAGCCCTCCCCTCTCCATCCACAGCACCCCCCCTTGCTCCACTTCC
>JAWMAR010005569.1:0-26859 GCA_036785375.1 Leucoraja ocellata
GGCTTGTTGTAACTTGCATGCGGCATTCAACATTGAAGTAATTGCTCCCAACTTCACAGTAATGTCTAGTTTGTGGCTATGACCAGCGTGGCTGAACAACGGGCGCTCCTACGAGGAATGCGAGTGCAAGAAGCTGAACGCCCACTGAAGCTTGATAATTACCCGTCTTTCTGTGCAGAGGTTCTTCTGTGGAGATTTGAAGACGGAACACACCTTATTATGTACAAGTTGAGAGGAGAGATATTTTGCTTTCTTAAACAAATGTCCCGACCAACAGGGTTTTAAATTAAGTTGTGTGCATGCATGATTACGATTTAGCCCGTGACCATCAGCTCGCTCAGTATCCAACCCAGCCTAAATCTGCCGACTTGTTCACTAAAGCAAAATGTAGGAATCTTCAGGATATTTTGGATGTTGCACTGAGATAGGTCAGATGCACACGAGAATATTGCTGGCATCGATGGAATGGGAGAGACAATGCTGCTGTGATTTATTTATTATAGTTTCTACATTAGATTCCTCCCTTAACACATTTAGACATAATTCTCGGCAGATATGTTATCCCGCTCTTCAGTTCCTCTCTGAATTTAGACTGAGTTACCGCGTAAATACACGTGTTTGTGCAGCAACTCAAATGCAGGAGCATGTAACTGGTGTGGTCCGCGATAAACAACGGGTCACTGAAACTGGTATAATAAAACCGCTGTCCTATCTGTATCCAGAGGAATACTATAAAATACGTCATCCACAGCATAATGAAGTTGCCCGAAATTGCAAAGAGCAAGATGATTGACTTCCTTCTGCTTTCCAGCTCGGCATCATTCTGATTCGCACCATTTTTGCTGCCTCTCAGATTCCTGCGGACTTGACTGGCCCTTAAAATGTGCCCGACTGTTAGAGCGTTGAGCAGTAATATCAGGAACATTGGGAGCAGAGGGTTGAAACATCGGTGAATCCAGGCGAATAATATCCATGTGGGTTCAATGGTGAATTCGTGTTTTCCCTTACAGTCCCAATCTACATTGTGTACTGATATAGAAGGTTCGAATGCAAAGTACCAGGGGATGTTTTTGCAGCAGAACAGCGGACACACAGTTGCTATAACCCTGGCTGCAGTTTTCTCGGTGCAAAATCTGGATCTCAGCTTGTGGCAACAAATCATCAAATATCGATCAAATGTGAACGAGAGGGTTAACCACACGGAGATGTCTGTGACTGCGTGGTTAAGGGCCCGGCGGAAGGAACACACTTGAGTAATGAAGAGAAAAGTTGTGGGGAAATATAGATTATTGATACGATGAAGTAAAACGTCAATGACAGCAACCAACAGATGCGCCGCAGCCATGGCCACAAGATAGCGTGATACACATTTGGAGAGACCGCACTTTCCCCGGGACAGGATCCCAATGGATATCACATTAGCTGTGTTAGGGAAGATTCAAACATCGACAAAGTGCATGAGCAGTGTAGGTTACAGGGTCCCCCATATAACACGCGATTTCACATTAAGATTAGAGTTGAGCATAGACATTCATGACAGGGCGAGCGGCCCACCGCACAAAATGTTTAAAGGTTCAAGCTCAAGTGAGTTTATTGTCATGTGTCCCTGATAGGACAATGCAATTATTGCCTTGCTTCAGCACAACAGAACATAGTAGGCGTTTACTACAAAACAGATCAGTGTGTCCATATACCATTATATAAATATATACACACATGCATAAATAAACTGATGAAATGCAAATTACAGATGATGGATTATTAATAATCAGAATTTTGGCCGAGCCAGGTTTGATAGCCTGATGGCTGTGGGGAAGTAGCTATTCCTGAACCTGATTGTTGCAGTCTTCAGGCTCCTGTACCTTCTACCTGAAGGTAGCAGGAAGATGAGTGTGTGGCCAGGATGGTGTGGGTCTTTGATAAACTGACAGCCTTTTTGAGGCAGCGACTTGAGGTTGGGCGACGAGAACGAAAAGCATTTCCCCTGTTAGGACTGTCACCAATGTTGACGGGCGAATGGAATCGCAATAGATGCGTGAATGAAAATAATGCTAGTTTTACAATGAATGTACACGGAATAATATTTTATCAGGTCGGATAAACATGATGTTCGCGGCAGGGGCTGTATTAGAGAAGAAATATGTGATCTGAAAATGAAGCAAGACGCCACGGCGTTTTATTGGTGGAGATAGTGAAATCAAATATCATCGGACAACTTATAATGGATGTCTGAAAATGTAGCCGTGATTGTCTACGTCTTTAACTCATTTACGCTTCGTTTCATTAACATGACATGCTTACAGTAAACGATACAGTTATTTGCATCGAATTATATCGATACAGTTAATTGCAGTTATGTTCATCATTTTCTATTTGATTGCAACGTCCCGCAGTAAATCAATAAAATCGATTATTTTCACTTTATCATTTTCATTCATCAGTCAGTCACCGCTCTTGGACCGATCACTCTCGGTAACATCTCGCCAGTGACAAATTGTATAAGTGCCTCATTTTCCTTATTGCTGTTTACACACACATTGTTAGGATACCGGAACCGCCACACACGTACCTGAGATTCTGACCAGAGTCGCACAGAGACGGAATCTTCCTTCAGCCGTTTGCTCGGTGCAATGGATTCCCTGCGGCAGCGATGTCGCTTCTGTCACAGATTCTACAGACGGCAACTGCTTCTCACGCGCAAGGACAGAACAATGCGTCGAGAATGAAACATTGGACATTGAACGTTGAGTAGACTATGTTTGTTTCTGCTAAGAGTGGATGTCCACCCACGGCAGGCATTGCAATGTTGATGAATAATATCCTTCACCTGGGTGTGAAGCAGTGGAGACATTATGGCCAACGGCTCCGCAGCCGGGGTCATGTTTGATCAAAAACCAGAGTGTATCTATTGCAACCGAACGGCTCACGATATATGTGTGCACATAGGCGATGAGGAAGCGCGGTTTAATACACCTATACATGACGAGACGTCACCTGGTGTCACCGGATAGGAACAGTGTCTAGCCGATGAATGGATACTATAATGTAAACACAAAATATTTTATTGACTGTAGGAAGTTTCATTCAAACAGAACATTAATGAAATACATTAAATCAGTTCAACCAACTGCAGCATTTGCTATTGAAAATTTACTATTCAGTTGACCGAAACGAGGTATTGTTGAGTTCAGCCCTTCACAAACACGGCTGTAGTCGTCTTTCAATGGATTGGTGGACAGGGACATCTAAACGCCACATATCTGCCAAGAATGGAGTAGGAAAAATGCTTTTATTGACGATTCATAACATAGATCCAATTACTTACCAAGAATTCCAAGCACTGCTATAATCGGGTAAAAAATCATTTGTGCCTGGATTATAGGAGGATGCACATAAAACGGATAATCAGTGAATATAATTCTCATCCTGGAGAGACGTGAGAGAGAAGCTCAGAGTTCGATGCTGGAATGCAACTGACAGCGCGTTGCAGAGAAAGGCTTCATATCTACACGAGATCGTCTTCCCCTGGGATCACGAAGACACAAACAACAACATTAACATCACTTCGTGGTATCTGAACATCGTGTCAACAATATTCACAGCCATGATTTCACCACACGACCTATAACCACTAATGATGTTTTTATCTAAGTGGAAATAACTGAATTTAAGATTATATATTTACATAATTTCCCTCTATTCTGATTTAAATGTCGGAATTTGAATGCTATACAGTAACACGTTCAACAAATGGGGCCTCGCTTCTCTTATTCTGTTAAACGGTGCTTCTCTGCCAAAGCTCAAACTAAATCCAACAAGCTGTAACAAACTTTCAAAGTTTCGCTAGACTCGCAGTGATACAACTAGATTAGAATCAATATCAATTTCGACTCGCTAGAGGTTACTAGAAGAATAACGATACATCCAAAGCCGGGACATTAGTGCGAGTTTAGTGAATCACAATATTGGGCGTGGATGGCAGCAAATGTAGTCGTGGGTTCATAGAATCATAGAGCCATACATTGTGAAAACAGGGCGTTCGGCCCAACTCTCCCACACCTACCAATATGTCTTACATACATGTATTCTGCATGTGTTCTGCAAAGACATGCGAGTCCTCGAGTTGCTAGGACACTGCGAGTGTCATGCATGTCCCGGTGCGGATGACGACGCTGGGGTAGGTGAGGAGGGGACACGGGTTTGCTCTTTAGTACGAGCACTCTATAGGTAGGTATGTTGCAAAACCTACCTGAATCGTCGATGAGAATCTGCCCCAGCCCGTGTGCGCGATTTTGGCGCTGTTTAGAGGGGGCGGGTTTAAAACGCGATTTTTACTATGCTGTTCCAATCGAAGATGTTCAGCCTAGTAAATCATTAACGAAAAATCGCTGAAAGACCCCGTCGCAAAAGGTATTATTAGTTTTTATGGCCTTGTATAATAGTTATAATAGTTTTAAAATCACCCTCTCAACTCGCGACCTCTCGCAGCCCCAGGGTTTTATAAAACAAACAATTAAAGGTATGTACCTTATTTTTACATTAAAAGGGGCTTCTTAAGTCCGCTTTGAACAAAGTTTACTATAGCGAGTAGTTCATTTTGGGCTCTTTATATCCCGCAGTATTTTTCTGGGCATTTGGGGCACAAATCCAGCGCAATGTGAACGTTCTAAACCAGCGCGTTCACAGGAACCCACTAGAAAGCTGATTTAAAATGGACTTTAATTTACAGCAATTGAACACTAAATTCCTCCCATTTGGCCTATAAATTGATGTAAATGAGATTTAAAAATCATGTTTTATTGTGAATTATTTGTGAATATTATTTGGACACTTAGGCTATTTAAAAATGTTAATCATTTATTAAGAAATGGATAGATGTTTAGATCTAGTAATTGAAGTTTGAAATTAGCTACAATTGGGTAACTAACGAATTATATGCTTTAATTTCAGGTCATCCAATTAAGATTGTTTTATATTTGTTTCAGAATGGTTCAATCTATGATAACTGAAAATTTCATTCAGTTCTCTTAATTTTTAAGAAGGTTATGGCCTTTTGACTGTCCATGATCACAGCTTTTTTGTTATGTCCATAGAAAATCAATAGGGAACAAGATGCTAATTTCCGAGTATGAAAATGGCCATAACGTTTTTTAATTACTTGAGATATGAAAGTGAATTAGGTGTCAAATTAAACTTCTTTTCATGCTTTATCTGGTGGGATAAATTGCAGACTTGATTTTTTAAATCTCAAAATTTTGTAACATTGTTACTATAGGTATGCAAGGTATATATAGCAGACAGTTATGAGTTGATGGACATGTCCATATGCCAGGACTTTGCGGCTGACCTTTATGAATAAGCCTCAGTTGTCACAGACCTCGTCAGCAAGTGTATTGGGGATGGTGCATCACAAACCGCCATAGTTGGTTCCATAACAGAATATACGGAACATCAACTCCCACGTGATGTTCATGTCTGCAACATCCATGCCAAGTGATCCTGAGCGGTACAAGATGTCTACTTACGTTCTTCGCAGAGTTATTAAGAATAACCCGAGACTATTGCGGACAAGGATGAAGTCCCGAGACAACTGCACGGATGTCGGTGATTTGCGGTAAGGCTTGCACGGGATGGGATCAATGCATTAAATGCATCTTTACTCTCCACTCGATTATGAGTATAACCTACTTGAAGAAGACGGCCTTCACCCTAATGCAAGGGAAAGCAAAGGTAGCGTGCCTTCATTGCTAACCTCCTATTACTCTGACATCCAGCACCGGCAAGTACCTCCAGATGTTGGTGATGGCGCCCAGTCTCTCCAGCGTCCCAGACAACTTGACCAGTTGCATTTACCTACAGTCGCAACAGGTCGACAGGGAACGCCGCCACTTCCTTGACCACTAAACATCTTTCGAACACTTAGATAACAAGGATTCCTGCTTATTGATCGGATATTGCTCCGCCTTCAATGCCATTATCACATCCAATCTTATCGCCAATATCCTAATCCTAGAAATATAGAAACATAGAAAATAGGTGCTGGTGTAGGCCATTCGGCCCTCCGAGCCTGCACCGCCATTCAATATGATCATGGGTGATTATCAAACTCAGTATCCTGTACCTGTCTTCTCTCCATATCCCCTTATCCCTTTAGCCACAAGGGTCACATCTAACACCCGCTTAAATATAGCCAATGAACTGGCCTCAACTACATTCTGTGGCAGAGAATTCATGAGATTCACCACTCTCTGTGTGAAAAATGTTTTTTCTCAACTCAGTCCTAAATGATTACCCCTTCATCCTTTAACTGTGACCCCTTGTTCTGAACTTCCACAACATCGGGAACAATCTTCCTGCATCAAGCCTGTCCAAGCCCATTAGAATGTTATAAGTTTCTATAAGATCCCCCCTCAATCTTCTAAATTCTAGCCAGTACAAGCCGAGGGGTAGAATTGTGCATAGAAGTTGGGACGTCATGTTAAAATTGAACAGCGCATTGTTGAGGCAAATTCTGGAAAATGGTGTACAGTTTTGGTCGCCAAATTTTAGGAAAGATGTCAACAAGATAGTGAGAGTACTAGTGAGAGTACTAGAGGAGATTTACTAGAATGTTGCCTGGGTTTCAGCACCTAAGTTCAGAGAAAGGTTGAACAAGATACGTATTTATTCTTTGGAGCGCACAATGTTAAGGGGGACTTGATAGAGGTCTTTAAAATTATGAGAGGGATAGACATAGTTGACGTGGATACGCTTTTTGCATTGAGAGCAGGGAAGATCTAAACAAGAGTACATGATTTGAAAATTAAGGGCAACATGAGGGCGAACTTCTTTACTCAGAGAATGATAGATGTGTGAAATGAGCTTCCAGTGGAAGTGGTGGACGCAGGTTCGATTCGATCATTTAAAAATAAATTGGATAGGTATATGGACGGGAAAGGAATGGGTATGGTCTGAGTGCAGGTAGATGGGACTAGGTGAGAGGAAGTGTTCGGCACGGACTAGAAGGGCCGAAATGGCCTGTTTCCGTGCTGCAAATGTTATATGGTTGTATGGTTATAGGAAACACGTTGTCCACAGCAAGGGGCACACTAGAGGAGCAATAACAATATATATATGCGATGCTACTGTTTGGGGTGAAACGATGCAAGTGATCAGCGGTGATTTATTATTAGAAGTTTGCTCCAACAAATCAGGAAATTGCGATCGTAACCTTTACCAAAGACCATATTTGATAAAAAAAACAACAATCAGAAATATATGTGTAGCAGAGAGAAAATGAAAGATATGTTGCATCATCCAACTTTGTTAGTGCCGGCAAAACGCCGCGCCTTTCGTGGATCATATGTTTACTCTCTTCATACGCGCATCAGTTGGTGGAAAATCGGTCGGAAGAGGGTGATGTCGGGAATGGCAGAGCAGATTATATTATCCCGTCTTTACTGAGAGGAACTTCACGTTTTTGATACCGTATACATTGGAATCCTTCTCATCCATCTGAGCTGACAGATGGTGTGCTATCTGATCCAGAATACCAGACTGATTCCTGGGATGTCAGGACTTTCATATGAAGAAAGACTGGATAGACTCAGCTTGTACTCGCTAGAATTGACAAGATTGAGGGAGAATCTTATAGAAACTTACAAAATTCTTATGGGGTTGGACAGGCTAGATGCAGGAAGATTGTTCCCAATGATGGGGACGTCCAGAACAAGGGGTCACAGTTTAAGGATAAGGGGGAAGTCTTTTAGTAGCAATGTTACAAAATTTTGAGATTTAAAAAATCAAGTCGGTAATTTATCCCATCAGATAAAGCATAAAAAGAAGTTTAATTTGACACCTAATTCACTTTCATATCTCAAGTATTTAAAAAGTTATGACAATTTTCATACTCGGAAATTAGCATCTTGTTCCCTATTGATTTTCTATGGACATAACAAAAAAGCTGTGATCATGGACAGTCAAAAGCCCATAACCTTCTTAAAAATTAAGAGAACTGAATGAAATTTTCAGTTATCGTAGATTGAACCATTCTGAAACAAATATAAAATAATCTTACTTGGATGACCTGAAATTAAAACATATAATTAGTTAGTTACCCAAGTGTAGCTAATTTCGAACTTCAATTACTATATCTAAACATCTATCCATTTCTTAATAAATGATTAACATTTTTAAATAGCCCAAACGTCCAAATAATATTCATAAATAATTCACAATAAGACATGATTTTTAAATCTCATTTACATTAATTTTTATGCCAAATGGAAGGAATTTAGTGTTCAATTGCTGTAAATTAAAGTCCATTTAAATCAGCTTTCTAGTGGGTTCCTGTGAACGCGCTGGTTTAGAACGTTCACATTGCGGTAGATTTGTGCCCCACATGCCCAGAAAAATACTGCGGGATATAAAGAGCCCAAAATGAGCTACTCGCAATAGTAAACTTTGTATAAAGGGTTCTTAAGAAGCCCTTTTTAATGTAAAAATAAGCAACATACCTTTTGTATACAGCTCCATGCGGCCCTGTGGTTGCGTGAGGTCGCGGGTTTAGAGAGTGATTTTTAAACTATTATAACTATTATACAAGGCCATAAAAACTAATAATACCTTTTGCGACGGGGTCGTTCAGCGATTTTTCGTTAATGATTTACTAGGCTGAACATCTTCGATTGGAACAGCCTAGTGAAAATCGCGTTTTAAACCCGCCCCCTCTAAACAGCGCCAAAATCGCGCACACGGGCTGGGACAGATTTTCAGCGACGCTTCAGGTAGGCTTTGCAACATACCTACTTTTAGGACTGAGATGAGAAAAAAAATTTCACACAGAGAGTGGTGAATCTCTGGAATTCTCTGCCACAGAAGGTAGTTGAGGCCAGTTCATTGGCTATATTTAAGGGGGAGTTAGATGTAGGTGACTCTTGTGGCTAAACGGATCAGGGGGTATGCAGACAAGGCAGGTACCGGATACCGAGTTGGATGATCAGCCATGATCATGTTGAATGGCGGTGCAGGTTCGAAGGGCTGAATGGCCTCTACTCCTGCACCTATTTTCGATGTGTCTGTCTACCCACATTCCTCCCTCGGTGCTGGACAGAGGTGTCCACTGACACTGATGGACCAGAGAGTTTGTTTAGACTCGAAGCCGCAACCATGCGTTGTTCCCAGATGTTCCTGTTCCGTCAAACATCTCAAATACCTGCTGATTGGTAGATAGAAACATAGAAAATAGGTACAGGAGTAGGCCATTCAGCCCTTCGAGCCTGCACCGCCATTCAATATGATCATCCAACTCAGTATCCTGTCTCTCTCTCCAAACCCCCTGATCCCTTTAGCCACAAGGGTCACATCTTATGGCTGAAGGCTAAAGGAAAAAAGGGGATGCATATTCTGCAGCGTGACTTTAGAGAGCTCGGAAAAATGTTGAAAAGCAGGACCTCCAGGGTTGTTATCTCCGGTTTGCTTCCAGTTCCCCGTGCTGGCGAGAGCAGGAACAGGGAGATACGGGACCTGAACGTGTGGCTGAGGAACTGGTGCACGGGGCAGGGATTTAGATTCTTAGATCACTGGGATCTGTTTTGGGGTAAGGGGGAACTGTACAAAAGGGACGGATTGCATCTTAACAGGTGTGGGACCAGCATTCTGGCAGGCAGGTTTGCCAATGCTACACGGGTGGCTTTAAACTGAATAAGGGGGGTGGGGTGTTGAATGGGATAGTGGAGGATGGAGTTAAAGGGAAAGGGTTTCTTAAATGTGTGAGCGTAGAGAACGAGGGCTGTAAAATGAGGGTAGAAGCAATAGGTAGCAAGGTGAAAAGTAAAAGTGGCAGGCAGACAAAACCAGGGCAAAAATCAAAAAGGGCCACTTTTCAACATAATTGTATAAGGGGTAAGAGTGTTGTAAAAACAAGCCTGAAGGCTTTGTGTCTCAATGCAAGGAGCATTCGTAATAAGGTGGATGAGTTGAATGTGCAGATAGCTATTAATGACTATGATATAGTTGGGATCACAGAGACATGGCTCCAGGGTGACCAAGGCTGGGAGCTGAACATCCAGGGATATTCAATATTCAGGGGGTACAGAGAGAAAGGAAAAGGAGGTGGGGTAGTGTTGTGGTTAGAGAGGGGATTAATGCAATGGAAAGGAAGGACATTAGTTTGGAGGATGTGGAATCGGTATGGGTAGAGCTGCGAAACAATAAGGGGCAGAAAACGCTGGTGGGTGTTGTGTACAGGCCACCTAACAGTAGTAGTGAAGTTGAAGATGGTATCAAACAGGAAATTAGAAATGCGTGCGACAAAGGCAAAACAGTTATAATGGGTGACTTCAATCTACATATAGATTGGGTGAATCAAATTGGCAGGGGTGCTGAGGAAGAGGATTTATTGGAATGTATGCGGGATAGTTATCTAAATCAACATGTAGAGGAACCAACGAGAGAGCAGGCTATTTTAGACTGGGTATTGAGTAATGAGGAAGGGTTAGTTAGCAGTGTTGTTGTGCGTGGCCCCTTGGGCAAGAGTGACCATAATATGGTTGAGTTTTTCATTAGGATGGAGAGTGACATTGTTAATTCAGAAACAATGGTTTTGAACTTAAAGAAAGGTAACTTTGAGGGTATGAGACGCGAATTGGCCAAGATTGATTGGCAATTAATTCTAAAAGGGTTGACGGTGGATATGCAATGGAAGACATTTAAAGACTGCATGGATGAACTACAAAAATTGTTCATCCCAGTTTGGCAAAAGAATAAATCAGGGAAGGTAGTACATCCATGGATAACAAGGGAAATCAGGGATAGTATCAAAGCGAAGGATGATGCGTACAAATTAGCCAGAAAAAGCAGCATACCGGAGGACTGGGAGAAATTCAAAGACCAGCAGAGGAGGACAAAGGGCTTAATTAGGGAAGGGAAAATAGATTATGAAAGAAAACTGGCAGGGAACATAAAAACTGACTGCAAAAGTTTTTATAGATATGTGAAAAGAAAGAGATTAGTCAAATGTAGGTCCATTGCAGTCAGAAACAGGTGAGTTGATCATGGGGAACAAGGATATGGTGGACCAATTGAATAACTACTTTGGTTCCGTCTTCACTAAGGAAGATATACATTATCTGCCGGAAATAGCATGGGACCGGCGGTCAAATGAGATGGGGGAACTGAGTGAAATCCAGGTTAGCCGGGAAATGGTGTTAGGCAAATTGAATGGAATAAAGGCCGATAAATCCCCAGGGCCAGATAGGCTGCATCCCAGAGTACTTAAGGAAGTAGCACTAGAAATAGTGGATGCATTAATGATAATTTTTCAAAACTCTTTAGATTCTGGAGTAGTTCCTGAGGATTGGAGGGTAGCTAATGTAACCCCACATTTTAAAAAGGGAGGGAGAGAGAAAACGGGGAATTACAGACCAGTTAGTCTAACGTCGGTAGTGGGGAAACTGCTAGAGTCAGTTATTAAAGATGGGATAGCAGCACATTTGGAAAGTGGTAAAATCATTGGACAAAGTCAGCATGGATTTATGAAAGGTAAATCATGTCTGACGAATCTTATAGAATTTTTTGAGGATGTAACTAGTAGCGTGGATAGGGGAGAACCAGTGGATGTGGTGTATCTGGACTTTCAGAAGGCATTCGACAAGGTCCCACATGAGAGATTAGTATACAAACTTAAAGCACACGGCATTGGGGGTTCAGTATTGATGTGGATAGAGAACTGGCTGGCAGACAGGAAGCAAAGAGTAGGAGTGAACGGGTCCTTTTCACAATGGCAGGCAGTGACTAGTGGGGTACCGCAAGGCTCAGTTCTGGGACCCCAGCTATTTACAATATATATTAATGATTTGGACGAGGGAATTGAATGCAACATCTCCAAGTTTGCGGATGACACGAAGCTGGGGGGCAGTGTTAGCTGTGAGGAGGATGCTAGGAGGCTGCAAGGTGACTTGGATAGGCTGGGTGAGTGGGCAAATGCATGGCAGATGCAGTATAATGTGGATAAATGTGAGGTTGTCCACTTTGGTGGCAAAAACAGGAAAGAAGATTATTATCTGAATGGTGCCCGATTAGGAAAGGGGGAGATGCAACGAGACCTGGGGGTCATGGTACACCAGTCATTAAAAGTAGGCATGCAGGTGCAGCAGGCAGTGAAGGAGGCGAATGGTATGTTAGCATTCATAGCAAAAGGATTTGAGTATATGAGCAGGGAGGTTCTACTGCAGTTGTACAGGGTCTTGGTGAGACCACACCTGGAGTATTGCGTACAGTTTTGGTCTCCTAATCTGAGGAAAGACATTCTTGCCATAGAGGGAGTACAGAGAAGGTTCACCAAACTGATTCCTGGGATGTCAGGACTTTCATATGAAGAAAGGCTGGATAGACTTGGTTTATACTCGCTAGAATTTAGAAGGTTGAGGGGGGGTCTTATAAAAACTTACAAAATTCTAAGGGGTTGGGCAGGCTAGCTGCAGGAAGATTGTTCCCGATGTTGGGGAAGTCCAGAACAAGGGGCCACAGTTTAAGGATAAGGGGGAAATCTTTTAGGACCGAGATGAAGAAAACTTTGTTTCACACAGAGAGTGGCGAATCTCTGGAATTCTCTGCCGCAGAAGGTCAGTTCATTGGCTATATTTAAGAGAGAGTTAGATGTGGCCCTTGTGGCTAAAGGGACCAGGGGGCATGGAGAGAAGGCAGGAACAGGATACTGAGTTCGATGATCAGCCATGATCATATTGAATGGCGGTGCAGGCTCGAAGGGCCGAATGGCCTACTCCTGCACCTATTTTCTATGTTTCTATGTTTGTCTATTAGCAGGGGTCTCATTTCTTCCAAATGTGCTGTGTCCAGCATATTACTGATCCACATTTTAAATGTTGGTATATTAGCATTTTTCCAAAATTTAAGTATAAGTTTTTTTGCTGTTATTAACCCATAGTTGAAAAATGGGTTTTGGTGTGTATTTAATTTGTTCCCATCTCCACTTACTCCAAATATAATCATTTCTATGTTAGGTTCCATTTTTGTCTTAAATAACTTTGAGAATATATCAAATATATCGCACCAAAATTTATAAAGTGCTGAACAAGAGACAAATGAGTGCGTAATATTGGCATTTTGAGAAAGACATTTATCACAAATGGGAGAAATATTTGGATAACATTTATTCAACCTAGTTTTGGGTTAATATAATATATGTAATATTTTAAATTGAATTAAGTTATGTCTAGCATTGATCGAACATTTATGTATATGTATCAAATATTTTTCCCATGTTTCCTTTGAGATTTTTATCATTAATTCTTTTTCCCAGACTTTTCTAATTGCCTCATTGGACATTTTAAGATTCAAGATTCAAGATTCAAGATAGATTTAATTGTCACATGTGCCAGATGGCACAGTGAAATGAATTCCCATACAGCCATACAAATAAACAGGACTCAACACACTATAGAATTTAACACAAAACATCCCCACACAGCAGAATCAAAGTTTCCCACTGTGTGGGAAGGCACCAAAGTCAGTCTTCTTCCTCCACTGTTCCCCGTGGTCAGGGCCTCCCCAAGCCCTCCGCAGTTGCCGCTACGGGCGGCCCGGTGTTCAGGACCGCCATTCATCCCAAATAATGAGTTTCACTTCCCTCAAGAAATGTGCCGTCTTAGAGTTCTTCTCGATGTTGCACAATGTATCCTCGGCCACTTGGATGGGTATCTTGAATTGAGAATGTACAGTTCTTCCACCAGGCATTAACGTAGCTGCTATCCCAGAAGATGCTACAGCAATAGCCACATCACCTTGACCTCTAACTTTGGAGAGGCTCATAAAAGGGCCAGTATCCTTTGATTCATTGAAAACGCATGATGGACAAATGTAAAAGCAGACTATTATCTAAATGGTGGCCGATTGGGAAAGGGGGAGATGCAGCGAGACCTGGGTGTCATGGTACACCAGTCATTGAAGGTAGGCATGCAGGTGCAGCAGGCAGTAAAGAAAGCGAATGGTATGTTAGCTTTCATTGCTGTAGGCGGTAGGCGGCGCGGCTCTGGCCAGCAGCGGCCTCTGCAGCCTGTCCGCGTTTTTATTATTTTTTGTCTGTGTTTTTTTTTTTTTTTTTTTAATATTTTATTTTATTAGAAGTAAGCACAGTCATATGGCACCAAAGTGCCTAATATCTATTTTCATAATACATTTTATGTACAACTTCTTTTTTTTTTGTTACATTGAAAAAAGATGAGAATAAGAAAAAGAAGTTAGATAGTAAAGGATAGAAAAATGTGTAATATATAGTGTGTGAAGGAAGAAAACGAGTAAATGAAGAAAGTTGAGAGAGAAAATAGTGAAAAGAAAAGGAGATCATTATTTATAGTCTTGACCAACCCTCGTCCAGTCCTGAAACAGTTATTTTTTACAATTGTGTTGCACCATATGATTCCAAAAAAACGATGAATGGAGACCAACTCGTTATGAATTGGTCTGATTTATCCATTAGGAGGAATCGCATTTCCTCAAGATGAGCGGTGTCCAACATACTTGCAATCCACATTTTAAGCGTTGGTATAGATGTACCCTTCCAAAATTTAAGTATTAATTTTTTTGCTATTATTAAACCATAATTAAGGAATAGATTTTGAGACGCGTTCAATTTATTCCCATCTTCCATTACACCAAATATAATCATTTCAGTATTAGGTTCCATTCTTGTCTTGAATAATTTTGTAAGTATTTCAAAAATATCATTCCAAAATCTATAAAGTTTTATGCAGGAAACTAAGGAGTGTGTTATAGTTGCCTTTTGGGCTAGACATTTATCACAAGTGGCGGATATATTTGGATAAAATTTGTTCAATCTTGTTTTTGAATAATATAATCTATGTACAATTTTAAATTGTATTAGATTATGTCTTACATTAATTGAACATTTGTGAATATATATCAGGTATTTTTCCCATTTAACCTTCGTAATTTTTATCATTAATTCCCGTTCCCACTCTTCTCTAAGTACCTCTGTCGATGGTAGGTCTATATTTAGAATACTATTATATAAATAGGATATTAATTTTTGTGAGTCAGCTTCAATATTCATTGCTTCTTCCAATAAGTCAGGAGTTACTTTTTGATATCCTTGTATATATTTTTTCACAAAGTCGCAAATCTGAAGATATTTAAAATATTGGTTGTTTTTCAATTTAAATTTTAATTGTAGTTGTTGGAATGATAGTAGGTTTCCTATTTCGTACATATCCCTGATCCTTCTAATTCCGAGACTTTCCCATTGGTTATACGTCTTATCAATAAGAGATGGTTTAAATAAAGGGTTATTCGCAATTGGCATTAACAGTGATAGATTTCTTAATTTTAAAGATAATTTTATTTGTTTCCAAATTCTTATTGTACCATATATAATTGGGTTCTTCTTATATATTGTGTTATTCAGTTTTTTGGGGGAAAAGAGGATCGTTCCTATATTACAAGGATGACAATCCTCCTTCTCCATTTTTATCCATTCTGTCTGTTGTGTAGAACTATCCAACCAATAAATCATATTCTTAATGTGCACTGCCCAGTAATAATACATAAAATTCGGAAGTGAAAGTCCCCCGACCTCTTTTGGTTTACATAAGTGTTTTTTTGTGATTCTATGTGATTTATAGTCCCAAATATAATTTGTAATGTTAGAGTCTAATTTTTTTTAAAAATATTTTGGTATATATACCGGTATAGACTGAAATAGGTATAGTAATTGTGGTAAGAATATCATTTTTATTGCATTTATTCTACCTAATAATGATAAGGGAAGTGTTTTCCAAAATTTAATCCGTGTATTAAGTTTATTTAATAAAGGTATGAAATTAGCATTGAATAATGCTTTATATTTTCTAGTAATCTGAATACCCAAATATTTAAATTTTTCTGTTGCGATTTTAAAGGGGAACTTCAGTAAGTGTGTAGGTTCTTGAGGTTTTAATGTCATGATTTCGCTTTTGTTCCAGTTTATTCTATATCCAGAAAAAGACCCAAATTCCTCTATTAAGTTTAATAAATTTGGTATGCTCGTTTGTGACTTTGTAATATATAAAAGTATATCGTCTGCATATAATGAGATTTTATTCTTTGAGTCCCTGGTATTATAGCCCTGGATATTCGGATGAATTCTTATACTTTCAGCCAGGGGTTCTATCATAAGGGCAAATAGCAGGGGTGATAGTGCACATCCCTGCCTATTACCCCTTGATTGTTGAAATTTTTGAGATAACATGTTATTAGTTAAAATTCTTGCCATCGGTTTATCATATAATAATTTTACCCATGTTATAAAATTCTCTCCCATGTTAAATTTTTGTAGTACTTTATATAAGTATTGCCACTCTACCTGATCAAATGCTTTCTCTGCATCCAAAGAAATAATTGATATATCTTCTTCCTCTACTTTATGCGAGTACATTATATTAAACAGGCGTCTCAGATTATTAAATGAGTATCTTTTAGGTATAAACCCCGTTTGATCAGGGTTTATCAGTTTACTAATATATTTGCTTAATCTACTTGCTAAAATCTTTGCTAAAATTTTCTGATCTGTATTTAAAAGTGATATAGCTCTGTACGAGCCCGGATCTTCTAAATCTTTATTTTTTTTTGGAATAAGCGTAATAGTTGATTCTGTTAGTGTTTCAGGTAGTTTGTTTTCTTTAAAAGCATGGGAGTATAAATTAAATAAATAAGGGGCCGTTATCTCCTGAATTTTTTTATAAAATTCATTATTAAAACCATCTGGTCCCGGTGTCTTACCATTTTTCAACGATTTTATTGTTTCACCTATTTCTTTGATTGTAATTTGAGCTCCTAGTTCCTCTTGTTCCAAAGGGTCCAGTATTGGAAGATTACAGTTATCTAGAAATTTTTTTATTTTACTATCTTCTATTTTAATTTTAGATGTATATAAGTTTTGGTAAAATTGGGCAAATCTATTATTAATATCTTTAGGTAGTATTAGTAATTCGCCTTTCTCTGATTTAATTTTGGTTATAGTATTTTCCCTTTCTTTTTTTTGCAATTGGCGAGCTAAAAGTTTATGTGGCTTGTCACCAAACTCAAAATGTTCCTGTTTTGTAATTTGGAATAGTCTTATTACTCTTGCCGATAAAATTCGATTAAGTTTAAATTTCAGTAATACTATCTTATTGTGTTTATCTGTCGTGGAATCTTTGGCATTATCCAACTCTAACTGTCTGATTTCTTGTTCTAACAACAATTGTTCTGTCTTATTCTTTTTATTTTGAAAACTTTGGTATGAAATTATAATTCCTCTCATAAATGCCTTAAAAGTTTCCCATAATAAAGAAGGCGAAGTACCTGGTATATCATTTGTATCAAAAAAAAGTTTCATTTGTTGTTTTAAATATTGATAGCCTTGCACTTGTCTGTGTTTTTATGTAGTTTTTGTTATTTTATGTTGGGGTGTGTGTGTGGGGGAGATGGGGGTGGGGTGGGAGGGAACTTTTGAATCTCTCCCTGCACTGGAGACCCGACCTTTTCTCGTCGGGTCTCAGGTGTCGTTGAGGCCGCAACGAGGAGCGGCCTCCAACGGGAAGAAGCCGGGGACTCTGGTGCCAACTCACCGTTGCCGTCGCGGAGCTGGCCGAGACCGGAGCGGGTGGAGCGGTGGAGGAGCGCTGCCGCTGCCGCTGCTGCTGCTGCTGCTGAGTCGGAGGCTGCTACTGCGGGTCTGCGGACGGCTCGGACGACCCCGCGCGGCTCCCTGGAGGGAGACCGCTTTTCGGGGCTCCTGCACCGGCGACTTCTCCCGCCCGTGTTGCGGGGTCGAAGAGCTCCTGGAGCGGGGCCTAACACCATTGCCCCGCGCGGCTGGAATGGCCGCGGGACTTTGCGAGCACACACCGGGGGCTCCAACACCAAGACCCGGTGTGCGACCTTGCATCACCCGGCGTGGCTTCAATGGCCGCGGGACAATCGCCATCGCCAGCCGGGGGCTTTGACTTTGACTCTGACATGGGGGGGGGGGAGAGTGCAGTGGAGAGATAAGTTTTTTTGGCCTTCCATCACAGTTATGTGATGGATGTTTATGTTAAATGTAATTATGTTGTGTCTGGGGTCTATTTGTGTGTAATGTATGGCTGCAGAAACGGCATTTCGTTTGGACCTCTAGGGGTCCAAATGACAATTAAATTGACTCTTGACTCTTGACTCTTGACTCTTGAGTATAGGAGCAGGGAGGTTCTACTGCAGTTGTACAGGGTCTTGGTGAGACCACACCTGGAGTATTGCGTACAGTTTTGGTCTCCAAATCTTAGGAAGGACATTATTGCCATAGAGGGAGTGCAGAGACGGTTCACCAGACTGATTCCTGGGATGTCAGGACTGTCTTATGAAGAAAGACTGGATAGACTTGGTTTATACTCTCTAGAATTTAGGAGATTGAGAGGGGATCTTATAGAAACTTACAAAATTCTTAAGGGGTTGGGCAGGCTAGATGCAGGAAGATTGTTCCCGATGTTAGGGAAGTCCAGGACAAGGGGTCACAGCTTAAGGATAAGGGGGAAATCCTTTAAAACCGAGATGAGAAGAACTTTTTTCACACAGAGAGTGGTGAATCTCTGGAACTCTCTGCCGCAGAGGGTAGTAGAGGCCACAGTTCATTGGCTATAATTAAGAGGGAGTTAGATGTGGCCCTTGTGGCTAAAGGGATCAGGGGGGTATGGAGAGAAGGCAGGTACGGGATATTGAGTTGGATTATCAGCCGTGATCATATTGAATGGCGGTGCAGGCTCGAAGGGCCGAATGGCCTACTCCTACACCTAATTTATATTATTCTATCTTTCTATCCTTTCTTCAAAGACGTCTGCAGACAAAGAGGTTTGTTGTAAACTGACGACCATTGGCAACAAAGAATGGAAGATGCTGAGAGCACAAGACTCCCCAGTGCAATGAGAGATTTGTTTGTTTGTTGTTTTGTTGGATTCTCAATTCTCAATTCGAGAAGTCTGGGAAAATGAATGTCCAATGATTAGGAGAGAAAGCTTTGAAGCGGTGGACAGAACTCTTCAAGATGTCTGCAGCAACACTAAGCCTTTTGGCGGCATTCTTATCGTTTGTTGTGGCGATTTTCCACAACTACTTGCTGTGGTGAAAAGGGGTAATGATGCTGATGTTGAAAATGCCTGCATCAAGAACTTCTACTTGTGGAGACTTTTCCCTAAGTTTCAGTTGCACACAAATATGCGATTGACAGAGGGAGAAGGCGACTATTCTAAATGTTTGTTGAAAGTTGGAGAAGGCAAGATTTTAAAGAATGAAGACGATGAGATTGAAATCCCACAAGTCCTGCTTCAATCAGCAGAAACACTGGAGGATTGTATTGATTTCATCTATCCCACATTTGACAATCGTGCAGAATGATTCTCCAACAATTGTATCTTGGTTCCTCACAACGAAATCATGAGAAGCATCAATTCTACATGCATTAAACGCTTCCCTGCAATTGTTAAGTAGTACCTTTCTTTCAATGCTGTCACTGAGGGAACACATGATACTCACTTCCCAACAAAATTCCTCGATTCACTCGAGCTCTCTGGATTACCACCACACAAACTGTAGTTGAAAAAAGGATCTCCAATCATATTAATGAGAACCTTGGAGCCACCAAAGCTATGCAATGGAACGAGGATGATTGTGGAAGTGCTACACAATAATCTGATCGTGGCAAGAATCAACATGGGAGCCTTCAAAGGTGACATTGTTCTCATTCTAGGATAGCACTTATTTTACATAGAAACATAGAAACATATAAATTAGGTGCAGGAGTAGGCCATTCGGCCCTTCGAGCCTGCACCGCCATTCAATATGATCATGGCTGATCATCCAACTCAGTATCCCGTACCTGCCTTCTCTCCATACCCCTGATTCCCTTAGCCACAAGGGCCATCTAACTCCCATTAAATATAGCCAATGAACTGTGGCCTCGACTACCCTCTGAGGCAGAGAGTTCCAGAGATTCACCACTCTCTGTGTGAAAAAAAGTTCTTCTCATCTCGGTTTTAAAGGATTCCCCCCTTATCCTTAAGCTGTGACCCCTTGTCCTGGACTTCCCCAACATCGGGAACAATCTTCCTGCATCTAGCCCGTCTAACCCCTTAAGAATTTTGTAAGTTTCTATAAGATCCCCTCTCAATCTCCTAAATTCTAGAGAGTATAAACCAAGTCTATCCAGTCTTTCTTCATAAGACAGTCCTGACATCCCAGGAATTAGTCTGGTGAACCTTCTCTGCACTCCAGCTATGGCAATAATGTCCTTCCTCAGATTTGGAGACCAAAACTGTACGCAATACTCCAGGTGTGGTCTCACCAAGACCCTGTACAACTGCAGTAGAACCTCCCTGCTCCTATACTCAAATCCTTTTGCAATGAAAGCCAACATACCATTCGCTTTCTTTACTGCCTGCTTCACATGCATGCCTACTTTCAATGACTGGTGTACCATGACACCCAGGTCTCGCTGCATCTCCCCCTTTCCCCAATCGGCCACCATTTAGATAATAAGATGTTGACAGAAGGTGAAGACATTTCCCTTCAGCGGACCCAATTCCCCATTCAATCACGTTTTGCTATGATGATCCATAAAACACAAGGACAAACAATGCAGAAGGTGTTGATCTACCTCGACAAACCGGTATTTCAGCATGGACAACTATATGTGGCTCTTAGCGAGGAAAGATAAAGGGACATGTCAAAGTTTTCCTGAAGGATGCAACATCGACCAAGAATATTGTCATTAAAAGTGTGCTTCGTTGAATGATGACTTTGAGATACATTCTCAGATTTTCCTTCTTAAAAGAGGCAGTGAGCAGCAGAACACAACGAGCAAGACCTTTAATAATTCTCATCTTTAACATTTAAATTGTTCTTATATTTTACGAATCATTCACATTTTAAACTTTAATAAAACCTTTTTGCACTTTTAATGCCTGTGTGTTATTTCATCACAATAGAACAAAATAGGCAGGGATGGCTGCTCAGTGGGAGAGCTACTAAGAGTGCATGGGGGGGTTGTGGGGAGATGCACTGAATGTGTGGGTGGGAGGGAATGGCAAGGAGCAGAGTGGGGGGGGGGGGGGGGTGAAGGTAGGTGGGGTGACTGAGCGAACTGCCAGCGTACCAGGCGTGAGTGACTGCACTGCCAGCCCACCAGCCGTGTGTTAGTGAACTGCCAGCCCAATAATCCATTAAGTCCAACCTCTCCCCCTTCTCTCTCTTACTGTCTGTCACCTGTTTTGGGCACAATTTCTGCAGTTTCTTAGCCGCCAGCCTGTCAGGTCCGAGTGACTGTACTGCCAGGCCTCAGTGATTGAACTGCCAGCCCAAAGTCCATTCGGCCCACAAACTCCATACTAGCCCTCTGGAAACCAGTACCTTTGCGCCACAACACTCATACTAGCGCAACAGAATGTGCCCCAACCCCCTTCCCACCCCCACCCCCACTGACCAGCAATATTGGAATTGGTGAAGAGGTGGAATATTGTGTTGGGTGCCCTCCAGTGTGAAGTACCACTTAGTCTAGTACAATAGGAGAGGGAGGGGGGAGAGAGGGAGGGGGAGAGAGAAGGGGAGGATCGGAGTGGGACGGGGACAGCGAGGGGGGTCAGAGAGGGAGGGCAGAGAGGGGGTTCAGAGAGGAAGGGGGCAGAGAGAGAGGGGGAAGAGAGGGAGGGGGTAAAGAGCAAAGGGGCAGAGAGGGAGGGGGTAGAGAGGGAGGGGCAGAGAGGGAGGGGACTGAGAGGGATAGGAGCAGAGAGGGAGATGGTAGAGAGGGAGGAAGTAGAGAGGGAGGGGGCAGAGAGGGAGGGGAGCAGAGAGGGGGCTCATAGAGGGAGGGGGTAGAGAGGGAGGGGGCAGAGAGGGGGCAGAGAGGGAGGGGGGCAGAGAGGGAGGGGAGCAGAGAGGGGTGTTCAGAGAGGGAGGGGGTAGAGAGGGAGGGGGGCAGAGAGGGAGGGGGCAGAGAGGGGGATCAGAGAGGGAGGGGTAGAGAGGGAGGGGGGAGGGAGGGGGGGGGGCTGAGAGGGAGGGGGGCAGAGAGGGAGGGGGTAGAGAGGGAGGGGAGCAGAGAGGGAGGGGCGGCAGGAAGGGGGAGAGAGGGAGGTGTAAGATAGGGAGGGGGACAGAGAGGAGGGGGCAGCGAGGGAGGCGGAAGTGAGAAGGGGGCAGAGAGAAGGGGGCAGAGAGCGAGGGGCGGCAGGAAGGGGGAGAGAGGGAGGGGTAAGATAGGGAGGGGGGCAGAGAGGGAGGGGGACAGAGAGGGAGGGGGATGAGAGGGGGGTCAGAGAGGGATGGGGCAGAGAGGGAGAAGGCAGAGAGGGAGGGGGCAGAGAGGGAGGGGGCAGAGAGGGAGGGGGGCAGAGAGGGAGGGGGGCAGAGAGAGAGGGGGCAGAGAGCGAGGGGGCAGAGAGAAGGGGGCAGAGAGGGAGGGGAAGAGAGGGAGGTGGAAAAGAGGGAGGGGTAGAGTGGGATGTGGGCCAGAGAGGGAGGGGGGCAGAGAGGGAGGACAGCGAGGGAGGGGGCAGAGAGGGATGGGGAAGAGAGGGAGGGGGGAGAGAGGGAGGGGCAGAGTGGGGAGAATCAGAGATGGAGGGGGAAGAGAGGGAGGGGGGCAGAGGGAGGGGGCCAGAGAGGGAGGGTTCAGAGAGGCAGGGGGTAGGTAGGAGGGGAACAGTGAGGGAGGAGGAACAGAGGGAGGGGACAGAGAGGGAGGGGGCACAGATAGGGAGGGGAAGAGAGGGAGGAGGGGTGAGAGGGAGTGGGGACAGAGTGGGAGGGGGCAGATAGGAGGGTGCACAGAGAGCGAAGGGGCTGAGAGGGGGTACAGAGAGGGAGGGGGCTGAGAGGGACGTGGCAGAGAGGGAGGGGGGAAGATAGGGAGGGGAAGGGGTAGATAGGAGGGGGAGGGGACAGGAGGGAGCGGGAGGGGTAGATAGGGAGGTGTAAGGGTAGGTAGGGAGGGGGAGGGGTACATATGGAGGGGGAGGGGTACATATGGAGGGGGATGAGTAGGTAGGGTAGAGGGGAAGGGAAAGGTGGCAGAGGCAGATCACCAGGCACCGGGCGGCGGACCTGAGCGATGCCGCGGGCGTGCGAGCGGACGTCGGCCCGAGGACCGCAAGTTCGGCCGCTGCAGTCTCCAGTCAAGGGTCGACATCATCTCCAGGCTCGTCCTTTCTTCCACCAGCGGCGTCTGCACCACCTGTGTAACCCATTGTGAGGTCATCATAGAAACATAGACAATAGGTGCAGGAGTAGAGGCCATTCGGCTTTTCGAGCCTGCACCATTCGCCATTCAATATGATCATGGCTGATCATCCAACTCAGTATCCCGTACCTCTTCTCTCCATACCAGCTGATCCCCTTAGCCACAAGGACCACATCTAACTCCCTCTTAATATAGCCAATGAACTGTGGCCTCAACTACCCTCTGTGGCAGAGAGTTCCAGAGATTCACCACTCTCTGTGTGAAAAACGTTCTTCTCATCTCGGTTTTAAAGGATTGCCTTACTCATCTCTCTCCCCCTCTCTCTTCCCTCTTACTTCTCTCTCTACCCTCTCTCTTCCCGTCTCTCTCCCTCTCTCTCTCTCTCTCTTCTCTCTCTCTCTCTCTCTCTCTCTCTCTCTCTCTCTCTCTCTCTCTCTCTCCCCCCTTCTCTCGCCTCTCTCTCTCCCCCCCTCTCTCCTCTCTCTCTCCCGTCTCTCCCCCTCTCTCTCTTCCCGTCTCTCTCCTCTCTCTCTCTCTCTCTCCCCCCCCTCTCTCACCTCTCTCTCCCTCCTCCCCATCTCTCTCCTCCCCCTCTCTCTTGCCTCTTACTCCTCTCTCTACCCCTCTCTCTTCCCGTCTCTCTCTCCTCTCTCTCCCCTCTCTCGCCTCTCTCTCCTCCTCTCTCTTGCCTCTTACTCCTCCCTCTCCCCTCTCCCCTCCCCTCCCCTTTCTCTTGCCTCTTTATCCTGTCTTCTGGAATTTTTTTAGAATGCAACTAGGAAAATGGACAAGGGAGAGCCAGTGGATGTCATGTACCTGGACTTTATGAAAGCATTTGATAAGGTCCCACATAGGAGATTAGTGGGCAAAATTAGGGCACATGGTATTGGGGGTAGAGTGCTGATATGGATAGAGAAGTGGTTGGCAGACAGGAGACAAAGAGTAGGGATTAACAGGCCCGATTTCAGAATGGCAGGCAGTGACTAGTGAGGAACCGCAAGGCTCGGTGCTGGGACCACAGCTATTTACAATATACATCAATGATTTATATGAAGGGATTCAAAGTAACCGTTTTGGTGGCAAAAACGGGAAAGCAGACTATTATCTAAATGGTGGCCGATTGGGAAAGGGGGAGATGCAGCGAGACCTGGGTGTCATGGTACACCAGTCATTGAAGGTAGGCATGCAGGTGCAGCAGGCAGTAAAGAAAGCGAATGGTATGTTAGCTTTCATTGCAAAAGGATTTGAGTATAGGAGCAGGGAGGTTCTACTGCAGTTGTACAGGGTCTTGGTGAGACCACACCTGGAGTATTGCGTACAGTTTTGGTCTCCAAATCTGAGGAAGGACATTATTGCCATAGAGTGCAGAGACGGTTCGCCAGACTGATTCCTGGGATGTCAGGACTGTCTTATGAAGAAAGACTGGATAAACTTGGTTTATACTCTCTAGAATTTAGGAGATTGAGAGGGATCTTATAGAAACTTACAAAATTCTTAAGGGGTTGGACAGGCTAGATGCAGGAAAATTGTTCCCGATGTTAGGGAAGTCCAGGACAAGGGGTCACAGCTTAAGGATAAGGGGGAAATCCTTTAAAACCGAGATGAGAAGAATTTTTTTTTCACACAGAGAGTGGTGAATCTCTGGAACTCTCTGCCACAGAGGGTAGTTGAGGCCAGTTCATTGGCTATATTTAAGAGGGAGTTAGATGTGGCCCTTGTGGCTAAGGGGATCAGGGGGTATGGAGAGAAGGCAGGTACGGGATACTGAGTTGGATGATCAGCCATGATAATATTGAATGGCGGTGCTGGCTCGAAGGGCCGAATGGCCTACTCCTGCACCTAATTTCTATGTTTCTATGTTCTAACATTAGCAAATTTGCAGATGACACTAAGCTGGGTGGCAGTGTGAACTGTGAGGAGGATGCTATGAGAATGCAGGGTGGCTTGGACAGGTTGGGCGAGTGGGCAGATGCATGGCAGATGCAGTTTAATGCGGATCAATGTGAGGTTATCCACTTTGGTGGCAAAAAGAGGAAGGCTGTTCGTAGGATGAAAACGGGAAGCTGGTGCAACTTGGGTGGGGGTGGATAGAGAGAGGGAATGCCGGGGCTGCCTGAGAAATCAATATTCATACCACTGGGCTATAAGCAGCCCAAGCGAAATATGAGATGACATTCCTCCAATTTAGCCATTTAGAACGGAGACGAGGAAACACTTTTCACACAGAGAGTTGTGAGTCTGTGGAATTCTCTGCCTCAGAGGGCGGTGGAGGCCGGTTCCTGGATACTTTCAAGAGAGAGCTAGATAGGGCTCTTAAAGATAGCAGAGTCAGGGATATGGGTAGAAGGCAGGAAGGGGTACTGATTGGGATGATCAGCCATGATCATATTGAATGGCGGTGCTGGCTCGAAGGGCAAAGCACCCCCTCCCAACTCCCTTGTCAATTCTTCCCTTCCCTCCCGCACCACCCCCTCCCCGGGCACTGTCCCTTGCAACCGCAAGAGATGCTACACTTGTCGCTTCACCTCCTCCCTCGACTCCATTCAAGGACCCAAGCAGTTGTTCCAGGTGCGACAGAGGTTCACCCGCATCTCCTCCAACCTGATCTATTGCATCCGCTGCTCTAGGTGTCAGCTGATCTACATCGGGGAGACTAAGCGGAGGCTTGGCGATCGTTTCGCCGAACACCTCCGCTCGGTCCGCAATAACCAACCTGATCTCCCGGTGGCTCAGCACTTCAACTCCCCCTCCCATTCCCAATCGACCTCTCTGTCCTGGGTCTCCTCGTGGCCAGAGCGAGCAACACCGGAAATTGGAGGAGCAGCACCTCATATTCCGCCTGGGCAGTCTGCACCCTAGCGGCATGAACATTGAATTCTCCAACTAAACTAAACTAAACTAAGTCTACTCCGCCATTCAATCATGGCTGATGTAACCATATAACCATATAACAATTACAGCACGGAAACAGGCCATCTCGGCCCTACAAGTCCGTGCCGAACAACTTTTTTTTCCCTTAGTCCCACCTGCCTGCACTCATACCATAACCCTCCATTCCCTTCTCCTCCATATGCCTATCCAATTTATTTTTAAATGATACCAATGAACCCGCCTCCACCACTTCCACTGGAAGCTCATTCCACACCGCTACCACTCTCTGAGTAAAGAAGTTCCCCCTTATGTTACCCCTTAAACTTCTGTCCCTTAATTCTGAAGTCATGTCCTCTTGTTTGAATCTTCCCTATTCTCAAAGGGAAAAGCTTGTCCACATCAACTCTGTCTATCCCTCTCATCATTTTAAAGACCTCTATCAAGTCCCCCCTTAACCTTGTGCGCTCCAGAGAATAAAGACCTAACTTATTCAACCTTTCTCTGTAACTTAGTTGTTGAGACCGAGGCAACATTCTAGTAAATCTCCTCTGTACTCTCTCTATTTTTGTTGACATCCTTCCTATAATTGGGCGACCAAAATTGTACACCATACTCCAGATTTGGTCTCACCAATGCCTTGTACAATTTTAACATTACATCCCAGCTTCTATACTCAAAGCTCTGATTTATAAAGGCTAGCATACCAAAAGCTTTCTTTACCACCCTATCTATATGAGATTCCACCT
>JAWMAR010005570.1:0-26849 GCA_036785375.1 Leucoraja ocellata
CAAATAAGCTCGGAGCTACATAGACTATTATTGCATGATTATCGTTAGTTGTGTTTTATGTGTACGTATGCGCGTGTGTATACACTTTTTTTTCCTTATTTATTGTATTGATTTATTGCTGCTGCAAGTAAGAATGTCATTGTTCTATCTGGGACATATGACAATAAAACACTCTTGACTCTTGACTCTTGACATTCCCCTTTAAGTGTCCTTACACCAAATTTTATTTCCGTGCTGCCTTCAGTTCCTCTTCTTGCATTTTCCACACATTTCTCATGTTTGCACTTAAACGCGTGAAACTTATATCAGTGTCTTTTTTTAAATTTCAAAATTGACGTTATTCGAGAAATAAATATATACAACACATGATCCATTGACGCAGCAGAAAATGACGTGCGTTTTGCACAAGGTTTAGTTGACTGGCACCAGTTCTGGACCAGTTTGAACCACTTTAGGCCAATGGGAGGTGAAACATACTTAACATATTTTGTTGAAGCCATTAAGCTTAAGTTAGTATATTGTAGCCATGTCTAACATTTTTAAATATTTTAGTTTTTATCTGTCTGTACTTCTGTAGGTGGGATTTGATACGTAGAAGGGGTGTGTCTATTTTTAGAGGAGACTAGCGCGGACTCACAGATTAGGAGTCAGTTGGGTCTCGGAAGGATGGTGAGAATACAGTTCTTCACACACGACATCAACACGACACACACACGTTAATGAGACGACATACTTTTATAAGAAGAAACTTTCACATGATTTTTCTGACAGGAATGGAAGAGCGATTGAGAAGGTGACGAATTATTTCTTTGCTCGCTACTACTTCAATAAAAGACCAATTGATCAAGAAACAACGTTTGGAAAATTCATTTTTACTATCTTAAGCATGTCGTGAGTGCATAAACCATACCTAACCATCCCTGACGAGTAATGGCTATCAAAGTTGGACTTTGAGAACGTCGTAAAGACTGCAATTATATATTTAATGGGTGAAACATATTGGGCGGGTGGGCCGGCCCTAGGCCGATTGGACCGATTTTTCCAAATTGGGCCCCGCGCCCAAGGGGGGCCCCGCGTTAATTTTCTGTATTTCATGTGGAAATACAAATTTGCTTTGTTAAATAAAGATTTATAAAATACATTCGCCATAACGGATTTTTTTACAAAACGAACATGGATAACAACCGCTGTGAATAATAAACGATGTGTTAACTGCTACTGTAGCAGTTAACAGCCAGTAGTTAACAACAATGGGTCATCAATGCATCGATCCACATTCCTCAGTAAATACGTTAAATTGTGTCACGGGGGGGGGGGGGGGGGGGGGGGGGGGTGTGAGTCTACAGGGCAGCAAGCCCCAGCACCGCAGCGAACCCAGCCGTGAGTATTCAACGTTAAACCGCCGGGAGCAGGCAGGCGGGCGGTGTGTGCGTGAGAGGGGGGGGCGAGAAAGGGTCAGGTTTGTATGAAATCGGCGGCGTACCAGCCCACTCTTGGTCGGGGGGGGGGGGGGGGGGATAGAGTGGGCTGGTACGCCGCCGATTTCATACAAACCTGACCCCCCCCCCTCCCTCTATGGAGCGAAGGAAATATGCGACGTTTGGGGTCAAAACAAAAGATAGAAAGTAAGGTAATTACAAGAGGGAACTGAGGTGGAAAAACAGCGGAAGTGAACAGCAGACATTTGCCGTGGAGATTTAAAGATCCAAAATATCGGGAATTATCGCGTTTGCTCGCTGAATTTCATCAAAAGTAAGGCGTATTAACTTACTTTGATGAAATTCAGCGAGCAAACGCTATAATTCCCGATATTTTGGATCTTTAAATCTCCACGGCAAATGTCTGCTGTTCACTTCCGCTGTTTTTCCACCTCAGTTCCCTCTTGTAATTACCTTACTTTCTATCTTTTGTTTTGCCTGAAAATTTAGGTCGCTGTGCTTCACGGTCACCCCGACTAGCACAGAAAATTTCAGCTCAAAAATCGGCCGTTTCCATGTTTTTAACGGGTGGGAAAGAGCGTGTTTCCCCATTCACTAACATGTACCGAAGTGACATATGTCCTCCAGTTAAATTTTTCGGTCACGTGAGGGGGGATCTACGCTCATTTGACATTTTGGTGAAATCACCCTATATGAGCAGCTCACGGAGCAGTCAGAATGAGAAACACTGCTCAGCTCTCACTCACACACTCGTGGAGTGAACTGTAGATATAAACATGGCTGGGGGTAGAGGAAGTGGGGGGGGGAGAGAGAGGAGAGGGAGAGAGAGAGAGAATTTGAGACAGAAGAGAGAGGATGGGGAGAGAAAGGGAGAGAGAGAGAGGGGAAATTGGAGATGAGAGAGAGAGGCGGGGGGAGAGGGAGAGAGAGAATTGGAGAGAGAAGGTGGAGAAAGAGAGAAAGGGGGGAGAGAGAGAGAGAGTTCTCCCTTCTGCCTCACCACTGTTGGCTGCCCTTTGTGAGATGATTGGTGACCAAACCAGTTACCCTTTAGATCTCGTGTTTAAGAAGGAACTGCAGATGCTGGAGAATCGAAGGTACACAAAAAAAAGCTGGAGAAACTCAAGCGGGTGCAGCAGCATCTATGGAGCGAAGGAAAATAGGCCATAGGCCCTTTAGATCTCCCTCTCCCTACCTCTCACTACATCCCTCCCCCTCCGTCTCCCTCCTTCTTAGAAAGGGGGGGATGGTGAGGGAAGGAAGGGGGAGAGTGCGGAGGGGAGAGAGGAGCGTGCCTTGCTGGGTGGAGAAGAGGGATGTGGGAATGCTGTACGCAGGTGGTGATTCACCCTCACACTGGGATCCCCCCCCTCCTGTCATTGCGCAGTCTATCTGACTCCCTGCAAACCCCCCCCCCCCCTCCCTCTATGGAGTGAAGGAAATATGCAACGTTTGGGGTCAAACCCTTCTTCAGACCCGGCCCAAAACGTTGGCTATTTCCTTCGCTCCATAGATGCTGCCCTCAAGCCCTGTCCCACTGTACGAGTTCACCCAAGAGCTCTCCCGAGTGTAGCATCTGTGTCCCTATCTTCAAATTCCCACTTTGAAATAAAATACAATTTCGACTTAAAGATTTCGCAGCAGGATCGCGATTAGTCGATTCCCATGCATTTTCAATTGTCGTTCGATTCAGTGTAATTTTCACACCTGGTTGATATAGTTTTTTTTTAATATACAGTACATTAAAATAAATAGTTTCAAGCATACCCGGTACTAAACGCACAGACATTAAGGTGGTTACTGATGTTACAAACGGTTATAAATGAATATAATTTCAAAGTGAAATAGGAGATTTCCGTGGAAAGAATATTTAACCAGAATATGGTGAGGTCGCTGCAAAATGCTCACTTAAAACAATACGCCTCAACTCAGGGTTGTTCCTTAGCCCTCTGACAGGTGTTTCAATCTAACCTCGTAGCTCACTGTTAATCCATTCATAGCTATTAATTTTCATTCCTGGTCCGTATCGAACTTCTCCAAACGCAAACGCTTCAAGTTACGCTTCTTGTGTGGTGGTGAGGGGGGAGGGGGGAGGGGGGGGGGATGCTAGGATAAAATACCATATATTTGCATTTATATAGCGATCCTGCTGCAAAATTTTTAAGTCGAAAGATGCATTTTATTTCAAAAGTAGGAATTGGAAGATTGGGGCAGAGATGTTACACAGAGATTTTGATAGGAAGGAAACATTACAGCAGCTGAGTAAAAGATCGGTCAAATGGTAGGCTCAATGAAGATCGGGGCGAGGGGGATTGGGGGTGGGGGGAAAAGTATCTATAGCTTGGGACTTGCCTGAATGAGTACTGAGATGGATTATCATTCCACACCAAAGTTCTTATACAATAATACCTTTTATGCAAATATCACAATAGTTTGTTGGATATGGATCAACGGACTCTGTGGGGTCAAGGAAAGAGCGTTCACGTCACGGACCCTGTTTCCACCAATCTTTCCACCACCACGCACAAGAAGCACAAAAAGCAACAAGACAGACACCATTGTATGCAGATGCCGAGAAGTGTGTCCAGCTCCGACTGAACAACTTCTAATCTTGTGTGTGAACTCGATAAGAAGAAGAACGGACTCTGTATGGTACATGCTCGTAAATTAGTAAAACAAATGTTCTTCTTTAAGTACTGTTGTTTCTGGGATGGGGGTGACTGATAACAAAAAACCTACATTCTATATTTTGTCATAATGTGGCTGAAACAATTGTGTATTTTGTGATAATTATTGAGATAGAAAGATACAACTGAGTTTAGGCAAGATGTAACCTTGCAACATTCTGTACGCCTGATAGATATCTTCTTCTTCTTTCATGTGGCGTGCACAGCCTAAAGTTGTTGGACAACTTGTTCTATTTGATCTTCCGTTTGTGCACGTCGAGTTGATTGTATTTGTCGAAACAGGGCGGACCACGTGAAGGTTGCAATCTTCCACCCCCTGATAGATATTGTGAAATGGAACTCAGAAATTATGGGAGCATTACATAAAACTACAATTCAAAGGTAATGAATATACAGAGTATTCTTATTTCCATCATGAACATACAATAGTGATATAGGACACCAGGTCCTACTACGGCAAACTCACGAGCTACTACGGTATGACTACGTGTTAAAAAGTATCCATTTTTTACATCCTGTGTATATTTTACTAGTGGACATTTTTCAACATGTTGAAAAATCTTCATGAGTTACCACGTTTCCCAAGTACCTGCCGTTAGAAATGGCATGTTGGCCTTTAGAACAAGAGGAATCGAATATAGTAGCAAAGAGGTCCTTCTGCAGTTGAACAGAGTTCTAGTGAGACCGCACCTGGAGTATTGTGTGCAGTTTTGGTCCCCTAATTTGAGGAAGGACATTCTTGCTATTGAGGGAGTGCAGCGTAGGTTTACAAGGTTAATTCCCGGGATGGCGGGACTGTGATATGCTGAGAGAATGGAGCAGCTGGGCTTGTACACACTGGAGTTTAGAACGATGAGAGGGGATCTCATTGAAACATATAAGATTGTTAAGGGCTTGGACACGCTAGAGGCAGGAAACATGTTCCCGATGTTGGAGGTGTCCAGAACCAGGGGCCACAGTTTAAGAATAAGGAGTAAGCCATTTAGGACGGAGACGAGGAAACACCTTTTCTCAGAGAGTGGTGAGTCTGTGGAATGCTCTGCCTCAGAGGGCGGTGGAGGCAGGTTCTCTGGATGTTTTCAAGAGAGAGCTAGATAGGGCTCTTAAAAATAGCGGAGTCAGGGGATATGGGGAGAAGGCAGGAACGGGGTACTGATTGGGGATGATCAGCCATGATCATATTGAATGTATGTGATATGAAAGTGAATTAGGTGTCAAATTAAACCTCTTTTTATGCTTTATCTGATGGGATAAATTGCAGACTTGATTTTTAAAATCTCAAAATTTTGTAACATTGCTAGAAAATGTACCTGCAACTTGGAGGCCAAAGGTTAGGTTATTAGCCAAGAAAGATAGACTTCGTTCTCCCTCAGTACAGCAACATCAAGAACGATGTTGCTGTACTGAGATATAGCCAAGTCTATCCCTCATTGGTAGCAGCTGATGGGAAGCGGCTGTATAAGGACAGTGCTGCTGGTGGGGAAGGGAGTTCCTTTCAGAGCGTGTGGGTAGTCTGTCCAGGGGGTAAAGTTGCAGGGAGGGCAGGAGGGTTGAGATGGAGGGGGTCGGCCGGGGATCATCCAGCTCAAGATGGCGGCGGTGCGGGCACACCGCAACGCCCTGTGTCTCCCTAGAATGGGAAAAATAGCGCCGATCCCCTTACCTGCTCATGTGCTATGTCGCTCTTCCAGGGAGATGCTAAATGCATTTCGTTGTCTCTGTACTGTACACTGACAATGACAATTAAAATTGAATCTGAATCTGAAGAGCGGGTCAGTGGGCGGTGGAGCTTACTCCATATGTCAGGGCGAGTAACCTCAATTGATCCCTTGTTCGCGCTGACACAGGAGTAAGCTCCACCGCCCACTGTGATGTTATCCATCACCCGCTGACCCACTCCGCTCTATGATCTTTGCTCTTCAGCTGGTCTCCTCACTGTTCAGACGGAGAGCACTGCCAGATGTGAGCGGGCCGGCAGAAGGAGCTGAGATGGCAGTCGGTTCCGCTGTCCGGTGATGGAGGCCGCTGGTAGCCACGCGAGCTGCTTCCCACCCCGGCCACAATGCGAGGGGGTCCGCGCCCGGAGCGCCGCGGCAGCGGTGAGTGAGTGTTACTGGCATGAACCCCGACCCTCTCCTTCTCAACGCTCCAGCAACTTTATCCCTGGCTAGACTCCCCACCCGCTGTGAAAGGAACTCTCCCCCGAATTGTCATGTTGCTCACGACATGTGACTCATTTATAATTATTTATTTATATTTCTACGAAAATATTTCCCAATTGGGCCCCGCACCTCCTAAGGCCGGCCCTGTTGGGCAGCACGGTGGCGCAGCGGTAGAGCTGCTGTCTTACAGTGCCAGAGACCGGGTTCGATCCTGACTACGGGTGCTGCCCGTACGGGGTTTGTACATTCTCCCCATGACCTACGTGGGTTTACTCCGGGTGCTCCAGTTTCTTCCCACACTCCAAAGACGTGCAGGTTTGTTGGCTAATTTGTTTTGGTAAAATTATAAAATTGTCCCTAGTGTGTAGGATAGCACTAGTGTACGGGGTGATCAATTGGTTGGCACGGACTCGGTGGGCCGAAGGGCCTGTTTTCACGCTGTATCTCTAAAGTCTAAAGGTGTTGTTCTATGTTGTTGCCGATTTCACTTTCCTGAAGGTGTTAATTTACAGAAATTCCCTAAAATTGTTCCGAATGTGTAGGATAGTGCTAGTGTACGGGGTGATCGCTGGTCGGCGCGGACTTGTGGGTGTTCACCTGCTGGGTCCACTGACCTCGGTGCACTTGCATTTCCGTCTACATGGAGGATTGAGGCTGGAGTTACACTCATTGAGGTGCCTTGGGCCAGCCTTGTAGTGGACGCACCTTGTAGTGGACGCACCTTGTAGTGGACGCACCTTGTAGTGGACATGTAGTGGACGCACCTTGTAGTGGACGCACCTTGTAGTGGACACGCCTTGTAGTGGACATGTAGTGGACGCACCTTGTAGTGGACGCACCTTGTAGTGGACATGTAGTAGACACACCTTGTAGTGGACACACCTTGTAGTGGACACACCTTGTAGTGGACACACCTTGTAGTGGACACCCCTTGTAGTGGACACGTCTTGTAGTGGACACGTCTTGTAGTGGACACACCTTGTAGTGGACACGTCTTGTAGTGGACACCCCTTGTAGTGGACACCCCTTGTAGTGGACACACCTTGTAGTGGACACCCCTTGTAGTGGACACACCTTGTAGTGGACACACCTTGTAGTGGACACCCCTTGTAGTGGACACGTCTTGTAGTGGACACGTCTTGTAGTGGACACACCTTGTAGTGGACACGTCTTGTAGTGGACACCCCTTGTAGTGGACACCCCTTGTAGTGGACACACCTTGTAGTGGACACCCCTTGTAGTGGACACCCCTTGTAGTGGACACACCTTGTAGTGGACACGCCTTGTAGTGGACACGCCTTGTAATGGACACACCTTGTAGTGGACACGCCTTGTAGTGGACACACCTTGTAGTGGACACACCTTGTAGTGGACACCCCTTGTAGTGGACACACCTTGTAGTGGACACGCCTTGTAGTGGACACACCTTGTAGTGGACACCCCTTGTAGTGGACACCCCTTGTAGTGGACACACCTTGTAGTGGACACGCCTTGTAGTGGACACACCTTGTAGTGGACACACCTTGTAGTGGACACACCTTGTAGTGGGCATGTAGTGGACACACCTTGTAGTGGACACGCCTTGCACCAGAGGTGTGAAACAGGTGCCTGATTCGGAGCTTCATCATGCAAAAAGGTTACGTTGCAGAGAAGAATTCCGAATGTACACGGAGCCTCCTTGAAGAAACGCATAATCCCAACTAATTGTTGGGAACCTCTGGCTCAGTAACTGCCGGGAGTGGAGGATCGTGCTGAGAATTAACAGGACATTCCTTCATGATGGAAATGAGGAGGAATTTCTTTAGTCAGAGGGTGGTGAATCTGTGAAAAGGAACCCCTCTTCAGACTGAAAGATAGAGCAGATGTGGAGAGTATGTTTCCACTAGTGGGAGTGTCCAGGCACAGGCTCGGAATAAAAGGACGTACCTTTAGAATGGAGATGAGGAGGAATTTCTTTAATCAGAGGGAGATGAATCTGTGGAATTCATTGCCACAGACGGCTGTGGATGCCTCTGATGGTGGTGGAGGCCACGTCATTGGGTATATTTAAAGCGAAGATTAACATGCTGCTGATCAGAGATTGTGGGGAGAAGGCAGGAGAATGGCGTTGAGTGGAAAATATCGATCAGCCATGATTGAATGGCGGAGCATCAATGGGCCGAATGGCCTAATGCTGCTCATATGCCTGATGATCTTATGAATAGCCGGATCAGTGCCATAAAACTAGAGTGGGAACAAGTTATCTCTCATCCCAGGGGGACTGCCGGAGAGAATAATGTGGAAAAAGGTGAGGTCACCCACATCAGTAGTAAAAAATGGAAAGGCAGTGAGTGTCATGTTTATATGATGAGGGCTTGAAAGATGTTTGTCTTCGTACAGGCACAGGTGTCACTGAACACAAATCAACAAAGGCTGGCGTGAAGGTGGAGCAAGCATTAAGAAAGCAAAGAGCACGTTGGCCTCTAAAGTAAATGAGTTTGAGTACAAGAATAAAGATAGATTACAGCAGCTATACCCAGTCCTGGCGGGACCACAGATAGACACAAAATGCTGGAGTAACTCAGCGGGACCGGCAGCATCTCTGGAGAGAAGGAATGGATGACGTTTTTGGTTGAGACCCTTCTTCAGACCGAAGCCGGATCAGTGCCATAAAACTGGAGTGGGAACAAGTTATCCCGAAGAAGGGTCTGGACCCAAGACGTGAAAGGGACTCAAAGAGAAGGAATGGGTGACGTTTTGGGTTGAGACCCTTCTTCAGTCTGAAGAAGGGTCAAGACCCGAAACATCACCCATTCCTTCTCTCCAGAGATGCTGCCTCACTCGCTGAGTGTGCTTACTCCAGCATTTTGTGTCTGTCTTCGGTGTAATCCAGCATCTACACTCCCGGTGGGACCACATCTGGAACTGGGCGCAGATTCACGTAGGGCAGTCCGAGATGCCCCGTTGACCCTTCCACGCTTCACGCAGCCTCGGCAAGGCCACCAGCATAGTCAAGGACCAGTCTCACCCCGGTCACTCCCTCTTCTCCTCTCTCCCATCAGGCAAGAAGTACTGAAATTTGAAAACGCACACCTCCAGATTCGGTGACAGTTTACGGGTGGCACCGTGTCGCAGCGGTAGAGTTGCTGCCTTACAGCACCAGAGACCTGGGTTCGATCCGGACTATGGGTACTTTCTGGATGAAGGTCGGACGTTCTCCCTGTGACCATGTGGGTTTCCTCCCACATTCCAAAGACGTGCAGGTTTGTATGCTAATTAGCTTCTGTAAATGATCCCTTGTGTGTAGGATGGAACTAGTGTGCGGGTGATCATTGGTTGGCACAGACTTAGTTGAGTTTAGTTTGTTGTCTCCTGTGCCGAGGCACAGGGAAAAGCTTTTGGACTTGGTGATCTGAAAGGCAACTGAACCGTCCTCTCTCCAGCTAGAGAGCGGTCCTGACCTCCCATCTACCCTCAATAGGGACCTTCAAACTATCTCTAGTCGGTCTTCATTTTGCGCTAAATGCTTTACCCTTTATCACACCGTTTCTCAACCAGGGTTCCCCGGAACGCCAGGGTTCCGCGAGAGGTCGCCAGGGATTCCAAGAGAAATTGTGATAAATAGGCTAATCATATGTAAATGCATTTTTGTGTTTAATTTCATATTCGTAATTTTATTATACACGTACAGCATATTCCTGGAAAATTCCTGGGTATTATAATAATGTCTTCAACCCGTTATCTATCTATCTATCTATAAAACTCTGTGCCTGACGACTGGCTGCCTTTCTGCCTTTTGATTCGTGCCCAATACTCGCAGATGTCCAATCGGAACGGCCGATGCTCGCATATGTCCAATCGTAATGGCCGATGTTCGCAGATGTCCAATCGGAATGGATCCTTTTACTTTCTTCCTTTGATTCACTGCCACGCTGAATCCAGCCGCTCAATCTCCCAGGTCTTTTCCATTTCAGTGGGGATTTTGCTTTTCTTTCTAAGTATCCGCTCCTCATTACATTTCGTCGCCTTTAAGTACACGTTTTTAATCAAATCGTTCTCTCCCCCCCCACTCACTCATTTTGTCACCTCCTGCTGGCCAGCGACCATAACGCCCGCATTTCAACCTCAAGAGACGCCATTTAATTTGGCCTTTCAAGAACGGCTTCAGTTCGAGGACCACGTCTGCCGTGGGGGCTGCGAGTAGGGAACGGCTACGGGTAGGGAATGGCTGCATTGGGGAGCACACCCAACGGGTCTGCCATTGGTCTAGTATCATTTAAAAGTATAATAATCAGAGGGAATATATTTAGCGAGGTCTAGACGGCGCCAGTGGGAAACGGCCGTTAGTGGTCAGTGGACAGGAGCTGTACGTGACGGATTCGTGTATCATCAAGTGACTCACTCGAGTACAGACGCATGCACGGTCTCCACCAGTCCAGTCTGTTCTTCCTGGGATGCAGGTTCAGTTCCTCATTCACCCACGTTATTTAGTCACTTTTATGTAGGGGTTCCCTAAGAGTGACATGAAAATTAATTCAAGGGTTCTGCAAGAGTAAAATGGTTGAGAAATGCTGCTTGATCGTGTCTCTGTGTGCACTGTGGACGGCTTGATAGTAATCATGTGTAGTCTTTTCACTGACTGGATAGCACGCAACAAAATAAGCTTTTCACTGTACCTCAGTATACGTGACAATAATAAACCAAACTAAACTGACAAACATGGGGAGAAAATGTTTAGAGGCATATGGACCAAACCAGGCAATCGAGACATAATTGGAGATCCGGGTCAGGATGGATCAGTTGGGCCGAAGGGCCTGTTTCCCCGGCTGTGTTATTCTGTCTGGTTTCTTCGCTTCAAGAAGGATATTCTTGGCAAGGGGGAGTGACATGAACATTCACCCGAGGGGTTTGTGGAACGAGGGTTTTGTCCGATGGGAAAGATGGATTCATTTTGTGCCTTTGTCCACCATCTTCCATTCTAATCCCTCCCTCCTTTGTGTCGAAGATAGACTCAAAATGCTGGAGTAACTCAGATGGCCAGGCAGCATCTCTGGAGAAAAGGAATAGGTGACATTTTAGGTTGAGACCCTTCTTCAGACTGGTAATCAGGGGAGAGGGAGACGAGAGATATGGAAAGGTACATAGAAGAAATGAATGAAATATATAGTGGGAAACAAGGAAATGGCAGAACAGTCAAACAAATACTTTGGTTCTGTCTTCACTGAGGAAGACACAAACAATCTCCCAGAAATACTAGGGGACCGAGGATCTAGTGGGAGGGAGGAACAATCCACATTAGTCAGGAAATGGTGTTAGGTCAACTGTTGGGACTAAAGGCAGATAGATCCCCTGGGCCTGATGGTCTACATCCCAGAGTACTCAATGAGGTGGCCTTAGAAATCGTGGATGCATTGGTGATCATTTTCCAATGTTCTCTCGACTCTGGATCAGTTCCTGTGAACTAGAGGGTAGCCAATGCAACCCCTCTTTTTAAGAAAAGAGGGAGAGACAAAAAGGGGAATTATAGACCAGTCAGCCTTACATCAGTAGTGGGGAAGATGCTTGCGTCAATTGTTAAGGATGTTATAGCAGCGCATTTGGAAAGCAGTGACAGGATCGGTCAAAGTCAGCATGGATTTATAAAGGGGAAATCATGCTTAAATATTTTTTTGGAATTTTTTGAGGGTGTAAAAAGTAGAATGGATAAGGGAGAGCCAGTGGATGTGGTGTATCTGGACTTTCAAAAAGCCTTTGACAAGTTCTCACACAAGAGATTAGTGTGCAAAATTAGAGCACATGGTATTGGGGGTAGAGTATTGACATGGATAGAGAATTGGTTGGCAGACAGGAAGCAAAGAGTAGGAATTAACGGGTCCTTTTCATAATTACAGGCAGTGACCAGTGGGGTACTGCAAGGCTCAGTGCTGGGTCCCCAGTTATTTACAATATATATTAACGATTTAGATGAGGGTATTAAATGTGTCATCTCCAAGTTTGCGGATGGCAATGTTGCCAAAGTTGTGTGGCAATGAGGCTGCGATGAGAATGGTATGAGGCTGCAGGGTGACTTGGATAGGTTGAGTGAGTGGGCAGATGCATGGCAGATGTAGTATAGTGTGGATAAATGTGAGGTTATCCACTTTGGTGGAAAGAACGGGAAGGTTGATTAATATCTGAATGGTGTCAGATTAGGAAAAGGGGAGGTGCAACGAGACCTGGGTGTGTTTGTACATCAGTCACTGAAAGTAAGCATGCAGGTACAGCAGGCAGTGAAGAAAGCTAATGGCATGTTGGCCTTCATTGCGAGGATTGGAGTTTAGGAGCAAGGAGGTCCTACTGCAGTTGTACAGGGCCCTGGTGAGACCACACCTGGAGTATTGTGTGCAACTTTGGTCTCCTAATTTGAGGAAGGACATTATTGCTATTGAGGGAGTGCAGCATAGATTCACGAGGTTAATTCCCGGGATGGTGGGACTGTCATATGAGGAAAGAATGAAGCGACTGGGCTTGTATTCACTGGAATATAGAAAGGTGAGAGGGGATCTTATAGAAACATATAAAATTCGTAAAGGATTGGACAGGTTAGATGCAGGAAAAATGTTCCCGATGTTGGGGGAGTCCAGGGCCAGGGGTCACAGTTTAAGAATAAGGTTAAATGTTTCTATGTTGAAAGATATACAAAAATCAATGATGATCAAGGAATGGTGGGGCCCACAAAGGTCAAGTTCAAGTGAGTTTATTGTCATGTGTCCCTGTATAGGACAATGAAATTCTTGCTTTGCTTCAGCACACAGAACATAGTAGGCATTTACTACGGAACAGATAAGTGTGTCCATATACCATGATATAAATATATGCACATATGAATAAATAAACTGATAAAGTGCAAATAACAGATAATGGGTTATTAATCAGAGTTTTGTCCAAGCCAGGTTTAATAACCTGATGGCTGTGGGGAAGGTCTAGGCTTTGACCTGCCCCATCTCTGTTCCTAGTCTTTCTCTCCCCCACAACACTCCCAATCAGTCTGAAGAAGGGTCTCGACCCGAAACGCCACCTCTCCATGTACTCCTGAGATGCTCCCTGACCCGCTGAGTAACTCCAGCATTTTGTATCTTTATTGGTGATTAATGGTGACCTGTCTCCACCTGCTGGTCGGGCTCTGCAAGAACAGTGTTCGGAACAGCAGTTGCTTGTGCCATATTTTATTTAACCTTGTGTACTTCCACACAAGCTTATTACGTTTATGAAGCGACACAAAATGCAAAAGATATGAATGACGTTGGATTTTTGAAGCCCGGTTAGGCCACTATAACAACTATTGCATGCTATTTACTATCAGCATTTGATCTGGATACATCACAGCTTAGTTTGGGAACAGCTTCATCCAAAACCGCAAGAAATTGCGATGAGTTTAGGATGCAGCCCAGACCATCACATAAACCAACCTCCCTTTCATCGACTCCATTTACACCTCGCGCTGCCTCGGCAAGGCCAGCAGCATAATCAAGGACGAGTCGCACCCCGGCAACTCCCTCTTCTCCCCTTTCCCATCAAGCAAAAGGTACAGAAGTGTGAAAACGCACACCTCCAGATTCAGGGACAGTTTCTTCCCAGCTGTTATCAGGCAACTGAATCATCCTATCACAACCAGAGAGCAGTGCTGAACTATTATCTACCTCATTGGTGACCCGAGGACTATCTTTGATCAGACTTTATTGTCTTTACCTTACACTAAACGTTATTCCATTATCATGTATCTATACACAGTAACTGGCTCGATTGTAATCATGTATTGTCTTTCTCTCTCACACACTCTCACACACACATTCTCGCCAGATTTTACCATTCACCTAAATGCTTCGGGCAATTTGGACGATTCATCTTCAAACTCGCCTATCTTTGGGATGGGGTGGGTGAGTGGGTCTAGGCAGCTTCACTGGAGAAAAGGAATAGGCGATGTATCAGGTCAAAACCAATTTCTCCTCAAAACGCCACCTATTCCTTTCCTCCAGAGATGCTGCTTGACCCGCTGAGTTACTCCAGCACTTTTTTTGTGTCTATCTTTTTAGCTCGAACTGCGCGTACCTAGTCTAGAACTAACGATTACAGCTCCTGTCGATGCGAGGAGCGCTAACTACTGATGACTCTCAAAAAACCCGCAAAGGAACCTCTGGTCACGTGACGGTCCCGACCAATGACGAGGGTTCTGAATACACAGCTTCACCACCAGGTGCCGCTACAAAAGCACCATTCAGGTGTCAGCTTTAGAGGCTTTCAGGTGAGAGGAGGGAGTATTAAAGGAGACGTGCCGTGCATGTTTTTTACACAGAGAGTGATGTGTGCCTGGAACACGCTGCCATGGATGGTGATGGAGGCAGATACAATAGCAGCATGCCAGCGGCTTTTGGATAGGCGCATGGATGTGCAGGAAATGGGGAGATATGGATCGCGTGCAGGCAGATGAGATTAGTTTATCGTTGCATCCTTTAGTTTATTTTAATTTAGTTTATTGTCACGTGTACCGAGGTACAGTGCAAAGCTTTTGTTGTGAGCTAACCAGCCAGCGGAAATACAATACGAGATTACAATCGAGCCGTTCACAGTGTACAGATACATGAATAAGGGAATAACATGAATAATGTTTAGTGCATGATAAAGTCTAGTACAGTCTGATCATTCAGCACAGACATGGTGGGCCGAATGGCCTGTTCCTGTGTCTGAAGAAGGGTCGCGACCCGAAACGTCACCCATTCCTCCTCTCCAGAGCTGCTGCCCGTCCCGCTGAGTTACTCCAGCATTTTGTGTCTATCTTCTGTATTGTTCCATGTTCTATAAAGTGCATTGTTGAGGCCAATTTCACAAAATGATCTCATTGCAGTTTACGGGATCGTGCTCATAACATTGGCTGTGGAAGATTAAACCACTGAAGGGGGCGGTTTGTATTGGTGGATGTTGTGGTGTGTTGGAGTCAGTGGCGGCCATCGGCCTGTTGGGGTCCTCCCAGCTCCTCGACACCGACACACTGCTCCACGGACTGTGTCTGTCCCTGCATCTGTAATCATGCTCACTGGCTGTGGGTCCACATGTTAAAGTGTGGTCGAACAAGTACTTACACTCACATTCACTCTCCCACACACACTCACATACGTTCTCTATCACAGACACTCATACACACACTCTCACACCCTCTCTCACACACTCCCAGTCTCTCATATACAATAATCTCACACACACTCTCTCACACTCACATACAGACACTCGCACAAACACACACAATATCTCTCTCACACACTCTCAGAGTCTCTCACACATACTCTCACAAAAACGCAACAGTCTCTTACACACACATGGACAGTCTCTCTCTCTCTCTCTCTCTCACACATTGGATGGGATTTCTTGTGGAGAGGTCATTTCTCTTCTCCGCAAATATTGATTTCAGTAATTTCAAGTGACCCTTGCATTCCCTCTCTCTCCATCCACCCCCCCCCCTCCCCCCACCCTGGTGGTCTTGCTAGTTTCACAGTTTGCACCCTTTCATTATCACCTCTTCACCAGCAAACAATGGACCATTGTGGGCTCCAGCTTTCTTGCGTCATCGGTGCCAGCAGTGATTTGTTCTGAACCTTTCCATTCCTCTAGTTTCCCTCTCCCCCCGACTCTCAGTCTGAAGATGTGTCTCGACACGAAACGTCACCCGTTCCTTCTCTCCAGAGACGCTGCCTGTCCCGTTGAGTTACTCCAGCATTTTGAATCTATATTCGGTGTGAACCAGCATCTACAGTTCCTTCCCTCACGTCGGGATTGTGGTTCACTAGAAGGTAGCAAGAATGAGAAGGTGACTGATTTGTTGCGTTGTGAGATTTGGCAGGTGGACGAAGGGAGAGTGCTTCCACTAGCCCTGGTGTCTCGGGCCAGAGGTCAGAATCTTAAAGGGGACAGGTTGACCTTTCAGAACTGAGATGAGAACAATTCCTTCAGCTTAGGAATTTAGTCACTGACTATAAACAGGCATGCACACATGCAGACACACACACACATGTGCTCACACACTCGTGCAGACACATGCAAACAAGCCTACTCATCTCCATGGCAACAATCGCAGGGCTCAAAGCATTTAGGCAGCGACGAATCAAAGCGCCCAATATTGAAACTTACCCAATCGTGAAAGGCCTGGATTGAGTGGATGTTTCTACTGGAGTCTAGGCCCAGAGGTCACAGCCTCAGAATAAAAGGACGTACCTAGCGAAAGGAGATGAGGAGGAATTTCTTTAATCAGAGGATGGTGAATCTGTGGAATTCATTGCTACAGACGGCTGTGGAGGCCGAGTCAGTGGATACTTTCAAGGAGGAGATTGACAGATTCTTGATTAGTCAGGGGATACAGGGAGAAGGCAGGGGAATGGGGTTGAGAGGGAAAGATAGATCAGCCATGATCGAATGGCGGAGTAGACTTGTTGGGCCGAATGGCCTAATTCTGCTCCTCGAGCCTATGGAGCTACGGACAATATCACTGAAGCCACTTCCTTCAAAACTCTGGGATGTGGATCATCAGATGGTTAAGATTTGTTGACTTTATTCTCACCCACCTCTTTAGTTCTGTTTTTTTTTTAAAACAAATGTTTATTTCCCTCAGCTGCAGGGACAGAAAAGAATATACTGACACTTGCAACAGGCCCTTTCGAACTCCTCCCTAGTAAAGCTGGAAGCTTCAACCACACTGATATTTAAAAGCACGTTTGTTGTGCCGTTAATAACTATAATCTGTTATATCCATGGCAAGAAATTAAACCTGAATGTCCTTACAAATCAGCCTGCCAGTGACATCCCTTCTCCTCCCCTCTAGTTGTATGCTGTTATTTGCAACATCAGTTCGACAAACTGCTATTTGCTTGCACACGGTTCCACTTTAACCGTTAGAGAGGCAATGCTTTAATCCTGTGCTTCAACCCATGAGACATCTCTGTTATGGAGCCGCCTGGTCCACAGAGATCTCATCACCGATAACTGTTGCTTTCAACTTGCCCTAGACTAGACGTGTCTAAACAAAGACGACGGAACGACGCCACTGCCTCTGCTTCCTTGGAAGGCTTAGGAAAGGTCGGCATGTCCCAAAACACTCTCACTGACTTCTGTGGAAAGAATTTATCAGGATGCACCACAGCTCAGTTTGGAAACAGCTTCATCCAAGACCGCAAGAAATTACAGAGTGTTGTGGACACAGCCCGGACCACCACACACTGTAGGCTGTAGAGTTTCAAAGCCTGGTGGTTGCAGGGGAGAAGCTGTTCCTGAACCTGAACGTTGCAGTTTTCTGGCTCCAGTACCTTCTTCCCGATGGCAGGAGTGAAATGAGAGTGTGGGTCTCTGATGATGCTGGCTGCCTTTTTGAGGTAGCGTCTCCTGTAGACCCCTTCGATGGTGGGGAGGTCAGTACCTGTGATGGACCGGGCAGTGTTCACCACTCTTTGCAATCTTCTTCATTCCTGTGCATTCGAGTTGCCGAACCAGCCGTGGTACAAGCGGTCAATATGCTCTCTACCGTACACCTGGAGAGATTCAAGCGATCAGCGACACCGTTTGAGGAAGGACATTCTTGCTATTGAGGGAGTGCAGCGTAGGTTCACCAGGTTAATTCCCGGGATGGTGGGACTGGCATATGATGAAAGAATGGAGCGACTGGGCTTGTATTCACTGAAATTTAGAAGGATGAGAGGGTATCTATAGAAACACATAAAATTATTAAGGGATTGGACAGGCTTAGATGCTCCCGGTGTTCGGGGAGCCCAGAACCAGGGGCCACAGTCTAAGGATAAGGGGATAGGCCATTTAGAACTGAGATGAGGAAAACCTTTTTCACACAGAGAGTTGTGAATTTGTGGAATTCTCTGCTTCAGAAGGCAGTGGAGGCTGATTCACTGGATGCATTCAAAAGTGAGTTAGATAGAGCTCACAGGGCTGGCGGAGTCAGGGGATATGGGGAGAAGGCAGGAATGGGGTGCTGATTGTGGATGATCAGCTATGATTATATTGAATGGCGGTGCTGGCTCGAAGGGCTGAATGGCCTACTCCTGCACCTATTTTTCAATGTTTCTATGTTGAAAGATATGTCTGTTTGAACTGAACCTGCTGAAAGAATAGTTATGTCACTTTTTAAAACACTCGCTCGAAGAACGAATGAATGAATGAATGCGATATTCTCACATGTGACAAGTCATGGTGAAATTGTTTGCTGACATACCCAAGGTATGTAAATAATCACCACATAAATGTTGACTTTAGTTTGGAGATACAGCGGGGAAAAAGGCTCTTTTTAAAAAAAAATTTAATTCACAAATAATTTTATTCAGAAAACAAAAACAAACGTACACAAGGGTAACACGATCAAAACTGCCTTTGTGGCAGTTTACAAAACAATCAGCAATCAGCAAAAATAAAGTCATCCTCATCAGTAACACATTCGGCCACCCGCAGCGACCAGCGTTCACGGAAGGCCTCCACAGTCCCCATAGCCACCGCGTGTTCCCTCTCCAGGGACACGTGGGCACGGACATAGGCCCAGAAAAGGGGCCTTTGGCCCGGCGAGTCCACACCGACCCATTCTCACTAGTTCAAGACTCAAGGAGGTTTTATTGTCATAGGTCCCGAAACGGAACAATTAAATTCTTACTTGCAGCAGCACAACAGATATGTAAACATAGTACTCAATACAATAGACAATAGGTGCAGTAGGCCCGACTATCCCTTGACTCCGCTATCATTAAGAGCCCTATCTAGCTCTCTCTCCACCAGGCAGAGAATTCAACAGATTCACAACTCTCTGTGAGGAAATGTGTTTCCACGTCTCCGTTCTAAATGGCTTATCCCTTATTCTTAAACTGTGGCCACTGGTTCTGGACTCCCCCAACAATCCACATTATAGTAAACTACAAAACGAAGTTCAATATATAACAAGCAAACAATATAGTGCAAAGACAAAATCAAAGCCCCAAGTCCCTGGTGCAATCAAGGCAGTTTATACTTTGGCTTTTAGTTGGAGGTTGGTGTGTTTAATAGCCTGATGGTTGTTGCAAGAAGCTGTCCCTGAACCTGGACATTACAGTTTTCAGGCTCCTGTACCTTCTTCCCGATGGCAGGAGTGAAATGAGAGCATGGCCAGGGTGGAGTGGGTCTATGATGATGTTGGCTGCCTTTCTGAGGCAGCGACTCTTGTAGATCCCTTCGATGGTGGGGACGTCAGTGCCCGTGATGGTCTGGGCAGTGTTCACCACTTTCTGCAGTCTTCTTCGTTCCTGGGCGTTTTGGCTGCTGATCCATGGCCTGATACAACCAGTCAATATGCTTTCCACCGTACACCTGTGGACGTTCCAGAGAGTATTTGTTGACAAACCGAACGTCCTCAATCTTCTAGGCAGGTAGAGGTATTGATGAGTTTTCCTTGTTACTCTATATTATCCTTCTTTCGCATCCACTCCATACGCGCAGGGGGCAATGTACAGAGGGCCAATTAACCTGCAAACCAGCACGTCTTTGGGATGTGGGAGTCAACTGGAGCACCCAGAAGAAACCCATGTGATCACAGGGCAAACGTGCAAAGTCCACGCAGACAGTCCCCTAGGAGAGGATCGAGTGCATGGGTTTCCACCCACATCCCAAAGACATGCGGGTTTGCAGGTAAATTGGCCTCTGCAAAATTGTCCCTGGTGCGTAGGGAATGGGTGAGAAAGTGGGAAAACACTGCACTGTTGTGAACGGGTGATCGATGGTCGGCGTGGACTCAGTTGGGTCAAGGGCCTGTTTCCATACTGTGCCTATAAAAATGAAAAGAAAGAGAGACACAACAGATTGGGTAACAGATCTGCAAAGAAGCTTGGATTGGAAGAAATAATTGACATTCCACCACAAGGCTCTTGTTTGCAGTCAGTTTCCTGATCGGCCTTTATTCTGCAGCTGATGCTGAACTGCCTTCATGTGTCACATCGGCACCTCCTCTCGTCTCAGGTGTATTTGCCACTCTGATCTTTCTCATTGGTCCATACTTCCCAAATATATCATAGTCATAGAATAATACCGCGTAGAAACAGGCCCTTCGGCCCAACTTGCTCACACCTGCCAACATATCCCATCTACACTAGACCCACTTACCCATGTTTGGCCCATATCCCTCCAAACACGTCCTATCCATGTACCTGTCTAATTGTTTCTTAAACGTTGGGATAGTCCCAGCCTCAACTCCCTCCTCTGGCAGCTTGTTCCATACACCCACAACCCTCTGTGTGAAAAAGTTACACCTCAGATTCCTATTAAACCATTTCCCCTTCACCGTAAACCTATGTCCTCTCTTCCTCATTTCACCTACTCTGGGCAAGAAACTGTTATTTCCAGCTGTTATTTTGTGTGGCAAACTGCTTATGTACAAGATGCGGTTTACTTCAGGTGGCAAACGTTTAGCCGCCCACATCGCCATCTTGCCCAGTGCCACCAAAACCAATTTTCCTGAATGTGATCTCCTTGGATTTATTAAATTGGGGTATGAATTTAAAATGAAAGATAGATGGATTTGAGCAAGGATTCCCAACCTGGGGTAAATTTCGCCTACCCGGGGGGTAAATTTGTTGATTCTGGATTTGTACATATATTTTCTCATTGACTAACTGTGTTTGGTTCTGGTGGGACCGACATCAGTCTGAAGAAGGGTCTCGGCCCGAAACGTCACCTATTCCTTCGCTCCATAGATGCTGCCTCATCCACTGAGTTTCTCCAGCTTTTTTGTCTACCTAAGATTTAGTGTGTTCACATTGCCGTTGTTATCTCCACGTTTTATCAAGGATAATAAAAAAGCTGACTTCCAGGGGTGTAACTGAAGGAAAACACCAAAAGCTGGAGGAGCTCAGCGGGTCAGACAGCATCTCTGGAGAAAAGGAATAGGTGACATATCGGGTCTGTGAAACAGTTACAGAAATGTTAATCTTTCTTCACCAGATAAACTCTGTCAAGCAAGCGCACAGTTGATTCTTTAGTTCGTTGAAATATGGACTATTGGAAATGAATGAAAAATTTGCGTAAATCCATTGTAACCAAGTCCAGAATACATTCTCCTTTCTCGAAAAGATGTAGTTAATCTGAAGTCAATTCAAGGGCAGGCTTGTAAAAGCGTCTGGCAAAAACCTACCAAATTACCTCTCACACAGACGACATATGCTTCAGTGATCTTAATAGCTACAGTGACCTATATTCACTGGGGAGTGAACATGCAGTATCTCTGAATGGCTGATGAGATGGACTGAAGTGAGATGGACGGCTCCACCGATGAAGCCACTTTAAAGGAAGCCAGCGCCTTTTCAGATAAGTGATTGGCAAATCTTCTCGTGTTTGGGTGGGAGAAAATATTTTCGCAACTCAGTGACGTTCTGTAAAAAAATGATTCAATTAAGTCATTAAATGATGTGGAATTGGTGAACAGAGGTGGAACGTGAAACGTATTTGCACTTGTTGATGGAGAGATCTTTTAAAGGGAGCCGTCCGTGGCTCCAACTGAGCCACACACACTGCGATGGTCTGGGTCTTGACATATTGCCGTTCTGGTTTGGGGCTTATCGGCGACTTGGAGAGGGCGGGGTAATAGACAATAGACAACTTCTACCAGCCCCAAATAGTTTGTGTTCACAAGTGATAGGAGCAGAATTAGGCCATTCGGCCCCATCAAGTCTACTCCGCCATTCAATCATGGCTGATCTATCTTTCCCTCTCAACCCCATTCTCCTGCTTTCTCCCCATAACCTCCGACACCCGTACTCTTCAAGAATCTGTCTATCTCTGCCTTAAAGTTTTCCATTGACTTGGCCTCCACAGCTTTCTGTGGCAGTGAATTCCGCAGATTCACCACCCTCTGACTAAATACATTCTGCTTCATATCCTTTCTAAAGGTACGTCCTTAAGGGTGTGTCCCACGAGCATGCAACTCCATGCGCGACCTAACATGGTCGCTTGAGCCGTACGGCCTCGCGGGACCGGTCCCACTTCGATCGCCGGAGCCGTATGGAGTTGTGCGGGGCTGGTCCGGACATCGTGCGGGGCTCTGAAAAACTGACACGGTCTAAAAATCCCGCGCGGTGACGGCCTGTCGGCCCGCAACCGCGTTGAGGCCGTACGCAGCGCCTCGACGGCGTACACCTAGCGCGTGGTGTTGCGCGATGACGTCACCGCCCGGTGTGCCGTTGCGTGATGACGTAACCGCCCGACGGCATGCGACGTTCAAATTCAGTCGGCCCGCCTCCTGCCCAGCTGATTGGTGAGTATGATGTCGGGACCAGCTCCAGACGGCTCCGCAGTTGGAAGTGGGACCGGCCCCGCGAGGCCGTACGCCTCAAGCCACCACGTTTGGTCGCTCTCGCCGTATGCGGTCGCATGCTGGCGGGACAGGCCCTTTATATTCTGAGGCTGTGGCCTCTGGTCCTAGCCTCTCCCACGTGTGGAAACATCCTCTCCAGATGAGTTCCCTTTTCATCATTCTAAACTCCAGTGAGTACAGGCCCAGGGCTGTGAAATGCTCATCATATGTTAACCCAATCATTCTGAGGATTATTCTCGTAAACTTCCTCTGGACCCTCTCCAACATCAGCGCACCTTCCTCAGATATGAGGCTCAAATAATAGGGCAAGGTCAAATCCCTCTCAGTCCACGGCTCAGAATAAAAGGATGTAACCTTTGGAAAGGAGAAGAGGATGAATTTATTTAGTCAGAGGGTGGTGAATCTGTGGAATTCATTGCCACAGACGGCGGTGGAGGCCAAGTCACTGGGTATTTTTAAAGCGGAGGTTGATGGAATATTGATTAATAAGGGTGACAAAGGTTACAGGGAAAAGGCAGGAGAATGGGATTGGGAGAGAAAGATAGATCAGCCATAATTGAATAAAGGAGTAGATTCGATGGGCCAATTGGCCAAATGCTGTTCCTATGACTGGTTGACTGGGCTTGTATTCACTAGAATTGAGAAGGAAGAGAGGGGATCTTGTAGAAACATATCAAATTCTTAAGGGGTTGGACAGGCTAGATGCAGGAAAAATGTTCCCCATATAGGGGTCACAGTTTAAGCATAAGGGGTAGACCGTTTAGGACTGAGATGATGAAAAACGTTTTCACCCAGAGAGTTGTGAATCTGTGGAATTCTCTGTCACAGAGGGCAGTGGAGGCCAATTCACTGGATGTTTTCAAGAGAGAGTTAAATATAAATCTTAGAGCGAACGGAATCAAGGGATATGGGGAGAAATCAGGAACGGGGCACTGATTTTGGATGATCAGCCATGATTATATTGAATGGCGGTGCTGGCTTGAAGGGCCGAATGGCCTACTCCTGCACCTATTGTCCATAGTTTTCTATGACATGAACATGAACTTCATTATCTAGGCTGTTACTGGTGTCAAACAGGAAACCTCGGTGCCAATTTGTGCATCAGTAAACTCCAATAATCAGCATCAACAACATAATTTAAGTGATCTTCATTGAGGGGAAAATATTGGTCAATAGACCACCAATACTCGAAAAAAAAGGCCCCATCAATACTCACCTGGCCCTTGAAATCTTCTTCCTCGGTTTGATATCTCAATGAGATAAATGAGGCTCCTTCAGAGTACTACATTGACTGCAGTCTGTAGCATTTGCTGGTGTTGGGAGATGTTAAATGACTTTAAAGATACAACATAGAAACAGGCCCTTTGGCCCACAGAATCAGTGCTGACCAGCGAACACTATCCTACACACTAGGGACGATTTATAATTTACCGGAGCCAATTAACCTACAAACCTGTTGGTCTTTGGAGTGTGGTAGGAAACCGTAGCACCCGGTGAAAACCCACGTGGTCACAGAGAGAACGTACAAACTCCGTACAGACAGCACCCGTGGTCAGGATCGAACTCGGGTCTCTGGCGCTGCAAGGCAGCAACTCTGGCGCTGCGCCACCGTGCCGCCCGGAGTAGTTGAAAAGGGAATCATTCATTTTGTTTCGTGCCACGGTAGCATGGATCTTTAACATTGACGAGACGCAGGTCCTCAGCATTCCCCCTGGAATCCAAACCTAGTACATTGTGCTCCAGGCACCTGGGTGGGTTAGATCCATGGACCTAGTGGACTAGTGTGCCAGAGACCAGTATGACTCAGATTGACACACAACAAAACAGTGAGGCAGACAGAGGTAGAAACATAGAAACATAGAAATTAGGTGCAGGAGTAGGCCATCCGGCCCATCGACCCTGCACCGGCATTCAATATGATCATGGTTGATCATCCAACTCAGTATCCTGTACCTGCCTTCTCTCCATACCCCCTGATCCCTTTAGCCACAAGGGCCACATCTAACTCCCTCTTAAATATAGCCAATGAACTGGCCTCAACTACCTTCTGTGGCAGAGAATTCCAGAGATTCACCACTCTCTGTGTGAAAAATGTTTTCCTCATCTCGGTCCTAAAAGATTTCCCTCTTATCCTTAAACTGTGACCCCTTGTTCTGGACTTCCCCCAACATCGGGAACAATCTTCCTGCATCTAGCCTGTCCAACCCCTTAAGAATTTTGAAAGTTTCTATAAGATCCCCCCTCAATCTTCTAAATTCTAGCGAGTACAAACCGAGTCTATCCAGTCTTTCTTCATAAGTCCTGACATCCCAGGAATCAGTCCGGTGAACACTCCCTCTATGGCAAGAATGTCTTTCCTCAGATTAGGAGACCAAAACTGTACGCAATACTCCAGGTGTGGTCACGTCAAGACCCTGTACAACTGCAGTAGAACCTCCCTGCTCTTATACTCAAATCCTTTTGCTATGAATGCTAGCATACCATTCACCTTCTTCACTGCCTGCTGCACCTGCATGCCTACTTTTAATGACTGGTGTACCATGACACCCAGGTCTCGTTGCATCTCCCCTTTTCCTAATCGGCCACCATTCAGATAATAGTCTACTTTCCTGTTTTTGCCACCAAAGTGGATAACCTCACATTTATCCACATTATACTGCATCTGCCATGCATTTGCCCACTCACCCAGCCTATCCACCCAGATGCAGCCTCCTAGCATCCTCCACACAGCTAACACTGCCCCCCAGCTTCGTGTCATCCGCAAACTTGGAGATGTTGCATTCAATTCCCTCGTCCAAATCATAAATATATATCGTAAATAGCTGGGGTCCCAGCACTGAGCCTTGCGGTACCCCATTAGTCATTGCCTGCCATTGTGAAAAGGACTCGTTTACTCCTACTCTTTGTTTCCTGTCTGCCAGCCAGTTCTCTATCCACATCAATACTGAACCCCCAATACCGTGTGCTTTAAGTTTGTATACTAATCTCTTATGTGGGACCTTGTCGAAAGCCTTCTGGAAGTCCAGATATAACACATCCACTGGTTCTCCCTTATCCACTCTCCTAGTTACATCCTCGAAAAATTCTATAAGATTCGTCAGACATGATTTACCTTTGATGATGAGGAGTCTTGTAAACGTTCAGAAGAATACCAGCTGCCTGTGGATGTTTGATCTGCCTTGGAACATTGAACAGTACAGAAGATAGACACACATTTCTGGAGTAACACAGCGGGTCATGCAGCATCACCATGGGAGAAAAACTATAAGTGGCATTTCGTAACAGGGAATTGTAGACCAGTTAGCCTGACATCGGTGGTGGGGAAGATGCTGGAGTCAATTATAAAAGATGAAATAGCCGAACACTTGGATAGCAGTAGCAGGATCGGTCCGAGTCAGCATGGATTTACGAAGGGGAAATCATGCTTGACTAATCTTCTGGAATTTTTTGAGGATGTAACTAGGAAAATGGACAAGGGAGAGCCAGTGGATGTAGTGTACCTGGACTTTCAGAAAGCATTTGAATAGGTCCCACATAGGAGATTAGTGGGCAAAATTAAGGCATATGGTATTGGGAGTAGACATGGATAGAAAATTGGTTGGCAAACATGAAACAAAGAGGAGGGGTTAACGGGCCCCTTTCAGAATGGCAGGCAGTGATTAGTGGGGTACCGCAAGGCTCGGTGCTGGGACCGCAGCTATTTACAATATACATCAATGATTTAGATGAAGGGATTCAAAGTAACATTAGCAAATTTGCAAATGACACAAAGCTGGGTGGGAGTGTGAACTGTGAGGAGGATGTTATGAGAATGACTTGGACAGGTTGGGGGAGTGGGCAGATGCATGGTAGATGAAGTTTAATGTGGATAAATGTGAGGTTATCCACTTGCAGTAGCAAAAACAGGATTATTATCTAAATGGTGTCAAGTTGGGAAAAGGGGAAGTACAACGGGATCTGGGGGTCCTTGTTCATCAGTCAATGAAAGTAAGCATACAGGTACAGCAGGCAGTGAAGAAAGCGAATGGCATGTTGGCCGTCATAACAAGAGGAGCTGATTGTAGGAGTAAAGAGGTCCTTCTGCAGTTGTACATGGCCCTAGTGAGACCACACCTGGAGTATTGTGTGCAGTTTTGGTCTCCAAATTTGAGGAAGGACATTCTTGCTATTGAGGGAGTGCAGCGTAGATTTACAAAGTTAATTCCCGGGATGGCAGGACTGTCATACGTTG
>JAWMAR010005571.1:0-26814 GCA_036785375.1 Leucoraja ocellata
ATCTGGCTCCCCTCTCTCTCTCTCTCTGTCTCTCTCAGTAAATCTCTCTCACTGTATCTGTCTCCCTCTCTCTGTTTATCTCTCTCTCTCTCCCCCCCCTCTCTCTCTGTATCTCTCCCTCCCTCTCTCTCTCTCTCTCTCTCTCTCTCTCTGTATCTCTCCCCCTCTCTCTCTCTCTCTCAGTAAATCTCTCTCACTGTATCTGTCTCACTCTCTCTCTCTCTCTCACTGTATCTGTCTCTCTCTCTCTGTCTCTCTCACTGTATCTGTCTCACCCTCTCTCTCTCTCTCTCTCTGTCTCTCTCACTGTATCTGTCTCACTCTCTCTCTCTCTCTCTGTCTCTCTCACTGTATCTGTCTCCCTCTCTCTCTCTCTGTCTCTCTCACACACACACGCACGGAAACACACTCGCTGCCTGTTGTCTCTCTCTCTCTCACACTGCATTTCTCCTTCGCTCATCCCTCTCTCTCCAGTACACACTCTTTCTCCCCGTCTCTGTCCTTCACCCTCACACACACACACATTATCTCTCTTCCCTCTCTCTGCTTCTTTCCCCCTCCCTTTCTCTCTACCCTCTCTCTCACATACTCAGTTCTGTCTCTCTCACACACACACACACTTTCTCTCTCTCTCTTACACATTCTATACTTCCTTTTTCCCTTTCGCCCACCCTCTCTCTGTGTCTCGCACTCCTACACACACACACTTTCTCTCACACACGCTCTCTCTCTCTCTCTCTCTCTCTCTCTCTCTCTCTCTCTCTCTCTCTCTCTCTCTCTCTCTCTCTCTCTCTCTCTCTCTCTCTCTCTCTCTCTTTCTACCCCCCTCTCGCACATACCTCTCTCTCTCTGGCGCACATACACACACACATACACACTTTCTCTCATACACACGCCCTCTCTTTTTCTCCTCTCTCTCTCTCTGCCTCTACCTCATATCTCACCTACACATACTCACCCCTCTCTCTCTCTCTCTCTCACACACAAACATACCCTCATTTTCCCTCACTCACAATCTTTCTCCTCCCTTCTCTCACACACACACATATACCATATAACCATATAACAATTACAGCACGGAAACAGGCCATTACGGCCCTACAAGTCCATGCCGAACAACTTGTTTCCCTTAGTCCCACCTGCCTGCACTCATACCATAACCCTCCATTCCCTTCTCATCCATATGCCTATCCAATTTATTTTTAAATGATACCAACGAACCTGCCGACACCACTTCCACTGGAAGCTCATTCCACACCGCTACCACTCTCTGAGTAAAGAAGTTCCCCCTCATGTTACCCCTAAACTTCTGTCCCTTAATTCTGAGGTCATGTCCTCTTGTTTGAATCTTCCCTATTCTCAAAGGGAAATGCTTGTCCACATCAACTCTGTCTATCCCTCTCATCATTTCAAAGACCTCTATCAAGTCCCCCCTTAACCTTCTGCGCTCCAGAGAATAAAGACCTAACTTATTCAACCTATCTCTGTAACTTAGTTGTTGAAACCCAGGCAACATTCTACTAAATCTCCTCTGTACTCTCTCTATTTTGTTGACATCCTTCCTATAATTGGGCGACCAGAATTGTACACCATACTCCAGATTTGGTCTCACCAATGCCTTGTACAATTTTAACATTACATCCCAGCTTCTATACTCAATGCTCTGATTTATAAAGGCTAGCATACCAAAAGCTTTCTTTACCACCCCATCTATATGAGATTCCACCTTCAAGGAACTATGCACAGTTATTCCCAGATCCCGCTATTCAACTGTATTCTTCAATTCCCTACCATTTACCATGTACGTCCTATTTTGATTTGTCCTGCCAAGGTGTAGCACCTCACATTTATCAGCATTAAGCTCCATCTGCCATCTTTCAGCCCATTTTTCCAAATGGCCTAAATCACTCGCAGTATATACGCACACTCGGAATATACGCACACTCTCAATTCCCCCCCCCCCCCCCCTCTCACACACACACACAGACAGAACCACACTCCCTCCCTCTCTCACCTGCAAACGTCCAACTTCTGAACTGCACAAATCACGGAAACATATATGTTTCACTTTCATTTGGGCGTGATTAAAATGCTCGCTTCAAAAACTAGTATCTGTGTACAGGGTGTGGTGAGAATAAGGAATGACCGGAATGAGACAGGTTTGTCGTTAAATCTCCTGGTTTTCCCTGATGTAGCGTGGAGTAGATATATTTAGATGCAGATTACACAATGTTTACTCAGCAGGTCAGGCAGTATCTCTGCAGAACATGGATAGGTACAAAATGCTGTAGTAATTCACCTGTGTGTGTGTATATGTACATATATATATTCCACACCACTCTGCCTCAGGGAGGAAAACAGAGATTTAGTGACAACTAGACTAATTGGAACTTGTTGGGTCCTAGCTTCACACGGGAGGGCTGGTCTCCCAACGCAATATTCCACCTCCCCACCAATTCTAGTTGCTGGCCGTGTGGGGGGGGGGGGTGCTTTCCGGAGCGCTAGCATGCGTGTTGCGGGCTGAATAGGCTAGTATGGAGATTGTAGGTCGAATGGATTCTTGGGCTGGCAGCTCAGTCACTGAGGCCTGGCAGCTCAATAACTCAGGCCTGGCAGCTCAATAACTCAGCTCAGAAACGCAGAAATTCTGCCCAAAACAGGTGGCAGACTCTGTGAGAGAGAAGGGGGAGAAGGTGGTCAATCAATTTTAGAAATTTTCATATTTGTTTTACAGATCACAGCAATGAAGGAGGAAAGTCTATCCTTGCATAGATCTGTGGAGCGCTACTATGGGTGCGCTGAAGGGACTGGTTTCCAGGGGGCTAGTATTGACATTGTGTACTGAATGAATTTTTGGACTCGCAGTTCAGTGAGTCATGGCTGGTGGGCTGGCAGTTCACTAAGTCATGGCTGATGGGCTGGCACTTCAGTCATTTACAGCTGGTGGGCTGGCAGTTCACTTATTCATGGCTGGTGGTCTGGCAGTCCAGTGACTTATGCCTGGTGGGCTGGCAGTTCACTTATTCATGGCTGGTGGTCTGGCATTCCAGTCACTCACGCCTGGTGTGGTGGCAGTTCACTGTCATCCCTCCTCCGTTCACCCCTGCACTCTGCTCCTTGTCATTCCCCTCCCCCTACCCATTCAGTCCATCTCCCCTCAACCCCCCCCCCCCCCCAATGCATTATTAGTGGTTCTCCGACAGCACAGCCATTCCTGCCTATTAGGTTCCCATTGCAAAGAACATACAGGCATGGCAAGAGGTAAAACGATTTATTAAAGTTTAAAATGTGAATGACTTAAAATATCACAACAATTTAAATATTAACGATGAGATTTATTAAATTCAGTTATTTCTTATTGTGCCTCTTGTTGTGTTCTGCTGTTCACTGCCTCTTGATGCCTCGGCTGTTGATTAAAAATATATAATTTTAATATAGAGAGATAGAGCGGTCAAATTTTAACATAGAAAATCTGAGAATTTACTCAAAATTCGCGCCCGAGTTGCGGGGTTGAAGAGCTCCTGGAGCGGGGCCTAACACCACCGCCCCGCGCGGCTTGGAATGGCCACGGGACACTGCGAGCGCACGCCGGGGACTCCAACATCAAGACCCGGTGTGCGACCTCGCACCACCCGGCGTGGCTTTAATGGCCGCGGGACAATTGCCATCGCCAGCCGGGGGCTTTGACTTTGACTCTGACATCGGGGGGGGGGGGGGGGAGAGTGCAGTGGAGAGATAAGTTTTTTTTTGGCCTTCCATCACAGCTATGTGATGGATGTTTATGTAAAATGTAAATTATGTTGTGTCTTGGGTCTATTTGTGTGTAATGTATGGCTGCAGAAACGGCATTTCATTTGGACCTCCAGGGGTCCAAATGACAATTAAATAGACTATTGACTATTGACTATTGAAATTCATCATTGGCCAGGCATCAAATCCAATCTCACAGCACTTCAAGCAGAGTGCAGGCCATGCAGCAAATTCAATCTCACAGCACTTCAAGTAGAGTGCAAGCCAGGCAGCATCTCTAATCTCACAGCACGTCTAGCAGAGTGCAGGCCAGGCAGAAAATCCAATCTCAGCACATCTTGCAGAGTGCAGGGCAGGCAGCAAATCCAATCTCACACACATCAGGCAGAGTGCAGGCCAGGCAGCAAATCCAATCTCACAGCATTTCAAACAGAGTGCAGGCCAGGCAGATAATCCAATCTCACAGCACTTCAAGCGGACTGCAGGCCTGACGAGGGGAAGGAGAAATAAATAAATAAATAATCTTATTTATATAGCACATTTTTAGTCAACTTGCATTGACCCCAAAGTGCTTCACATAATTACATTACATTTACACACAGGCAAAGGTGGGTGAAGTGTCTTGCCCCAAGGACACAATGACAGTATGCACTCCAAGCGGGATTCGAACCAGCTACCTTCCGGTCGCCAGCCGAACACTTAGCCCATTGCGCCATCTGTCGTCCCACAAGAAGACGCGGGGCTGAGCGGCGGTGGCTGTTCCCACCTGAGCTACTGTCGCTGAGCGTCCTCGTCCCGTCGGCCATGGCCCCGCACCAGACTGCAGTCGGACCCACCTCACGTGACCGGTTCCGCTTCTCCCCCCCCCCCCCCAACGTCACAAAGGGCCAGGTACCACCCCCTCCGTGTGTCCGACCAATTAGAACCGCGTTCCCGCCACAGGCGACTGCGTCCTATAGGTCGAACCGTAGCCCCGCCCCTCTGACGGACACCACCCTCCGCCAAACGAGAGGGAGGGGAGATAGCGTTGGGGGAGGGGGGAGGGGGGAGAGAGAACGGGGGAATCATGCTTTACTTTAAATCATCATCTAATTGCTGATTTTTAGCACGAAAAGCTGCACTATAAACCATTTAGTTCTAAGCATAAATACACAAATATATTACATCTGTCAGTAAGCACCCACAAAAATATCTCTCAACAATGTTCTTTGGTTCAGAGGTTTTGTACGTTGGCATCGGGCCTGTGTTTTATGCCCCAGGTCTGTGTTCCGGACTTTGCCCTAAGTTCTGAGGTTCCGGGCCTGTTTCTTAGGCCTCAGGGGTGTTTTATAGGCTCCGAGCCTGTGTTGTGGGCTCAGGTCCTGTATTTTAGGCCCCAGGCCTGTGTTTTGGGCTCCAGGGCTGTGTCATTAGCCCAGGGCTGTGTCATAGACTCCAGGGTTGTGTTATAGGCTCCAGGGTTGAGTCATAGGCCCCAGGCCTGTGTCATCGGCTCCAGGGTTGTGTCATAGGTTCCAGGCCTGTGTTATTGGCTCCAGGGTTGTGCCATAGGCCTCCAGGCCTTTTTTATAGGCTCTGGGCCTGTGTTATTGGCTCAAGGCCTGTATTATAGGATCCAGGCCTGTGTTATAAGCTCCAGGCCTGGGTTATAGGCTCTGGGCCTGTGTTGTAGGCTCTGGGCCACCGGACAGTATTATACGCTCTGAGGGCTATCAGATCAATCACCTCCTCCATCAGGCTACCAGATTAAAAGCTGTCCAGGGTCTAACCTCCACAGAGGAGCTTGGGTGAAGCTCAACAGACTTGGTCCTGGAGTTGGGCGTTTCAATGCCAGCATGTGGAGCCGGGGGCTCCGCTAGAGTCCAGCCTGTGAATGCGGAGCAGAACAACAGACAGCCAACCATGTCATCTTTGGGTGCCCGCTCTACCACCCATCAAATGGAGCTCAGGTAGACAAAAGTGCTGGAGAAACTCAGCGGGTGCAGCAGCATCTATGGAGTGAAGGAAATAGGCAACGTCTCGGGCCGAAACCATTCTTAAGTCCGAAGAAGGGTTTCAGCCCGAAACGTTGCCTATTTCCTTCACTCCATAGATGCTACTGCACCCGCTGAGTTTTTCCAGCACTTTTGTCTACCTTCGATTTTCCAGCATCTGCAGTTCCTTCTAAAAGAAATGCAGCTCAGGGCCTGGCAGACATTGACGCAGAGATAACCTGGCTGCTCAACACCCGGCTTGAGATCCAACTATTACCTTGGTTTATTTATGTTTCATTCGCACGAAGGGCTTTATTATAGGCTCTGGGCCTGTGTTATAGTCTCGGGCTCTAAGTTCTGGGCTTTGGCCCAAGTTCTGGTGCCATAAGCCTGTGTTTTGTAGGCCATATGCCTGTGTTTTATGCTTTGACCCAGGTTCTGGGCTTTGGCCTAAGCTCTGGGCCTCAGAGCCTGTGTTGTAGGCCTTGGGCTGTGTTGTAGGTTCCGGGCCTGGTTGTGGGCTTTGGTCTTAGTTCTGGCCTACGTTGTTGGCCTCCAATCCTGTGTTTTGTAGGCCTCATGGTTGTGTTGTAGGCACCGAGCCCGTGTTATAGGCTCCAGGCCTTGGTTCTGGGCTTCCGAGCCTGTGTTGTGGGCCCCAGGCATGGTCTATAGACTCCGAGCCGGTGTTGTGGGCTTTGGCTAAATTCTATCCCCCTCTCTCCCTCTCTCCTCACTCTCTCTCTCCCCTCTCTCACTCCCCCCCCCTCTCAGTAACCCCTCTCTCACTCCCCCCTCTCTCACTCCCCCCTCTCTCCTCATCCACTCACCCTGAACCGAAACGGCACCGAAACGGTTAGTGTGCGGATATAAGTTGGAGATACAGCACGGAAACAAACCCTTCGGCCCACCGAGTCCGTGCCGACCAGCGATCGCCCGTTCACACACTAGTTAAATTTGGAGATAGAGCGTGGCAACTCAACCAAATTAATATTTGATACACCCTCCTCTCCTCCCCTCCCCTAATTGATACCCTAACTGATTAACTTACCACTGGCGATCTCCAGGCGGACGGTCCTCTTGAGGCACCTTCCCGGAAGAGAGATGTAGACAATAGATGCAGGAGTAGGCCATTCGGCCCTTCGAGCCATCACCGCCATTCAGTGTGATCATGGCTGATCATCCCCAATCAGTTCCCCGTTTCTGCCTTCTCCCCATATTCCCTGACTCCGCTATCTTTAAGAGCCCTATCTAGCTCCCTCTTGAAAGTATCCAGAGAACCGGCCTCCACCGCCTGGAGAATTCCACAGATTCACAACTCTCTGTGAGAAAAAGTGTTTCCTCATCTCCGTTCTATATGGCCGACGCCTTATTCTTAAACTGTGGCCCCTGGTTCTGGACTCCCCCAACGTCGGGGGGGGGGGGGATAGGTGAGAGGGATAGACAGAGTGGATGTGGACAAGCTTTTCCTTTTGAGAATAGGGAAGATTCAAACAAGAGGACATGACTTCAGAATTAAGGGACAGAAGTTTAGGGGTAACATGAGGGGGAACTTCTTTACTCAGAGAGTGGTAGCGGTGTGGAATGAGCTTCCAGTGGAAGTGGTGGAGGCAGGTTAATTGGTATCATTTAAAAATGAATTGGATAGGCATATGGATGAGAAGGGAATGGTGGGTTATGGTATGAGTGCAGGCAGATGGGACTAAGGGAAAAAAGTTGTTCGGCACGGACTTGTAGGGCTGAGATGGCCTGTTTCCGTGCTGTAATTGTTATATGGTTATATGGTTATATCGGGAACATGTTTCCTGCTTCTAGTGTGTCCAAAACCTTAATAATCTTATATGTGTCAATAAGATCCTTCTAAACTCCAGAGTATACAAGCCCAGCCGCTCCATTCTCTCAGCATATGACAGTCCTGCCATACCGGGAATTAACCTTGTCAACCTACGCTGCACTCCCACAATAGCAAGAATGCCCTTCCTCATATTAGGGGACCAAAACTGCACACAATACTCCAGGTGTGCTCTCACTAGGGCTCGTACAACTGCAGAAGGACCTCTTTGCTCCTAAACTCCTCGTCGTGTTATGAAGACGCTTTCTTCACTGCCTGCTGTACCTGCATGTTTACTGTCATTTACTCCCCTCTCCTCCCTCTCTGCTCCGGGAAACAGACCGATTTGTCGATTGGACTGGAATTTAAAGGGAATCTGATTGGTGATTGGACGGGACGCCTTGGAGACAGCGGGTGATTGGCCGGAAATTGGACCGGCGCGGATTTTAAGGTGAGCTGGTCGGTGATTGGACGCAATCCCCTTGACGACAGCGTCTGATTGGACGCCGAGTGACCGCATTATGTGATTGGACGCGAGTCCCCTTGGAGACAGCGTCTGATTGGCCGCGTAAAGGGCGGGAGGCGCGAGGGGTCGGTTACAGAAACCGTTTGGCTTCGAACTTGGCTTCGAGCGCGAGAGAAATAATGTGTTGAAGACGGATCCGCAGAAGGTGCAAAATCGAAGGTAAACAAAAAATCCGGAGAAACTCAGCGGGTTTTTTTCTTCAGCGTATAACAAAATATATATTTTATCAGCGTATTTCCTTCGCTGCATTGATGCTGCTGCACCCGCTGAGTTTCTCCTCCTCCTCCTCCTCCTCCTCCTCCTCCTCCTCCTCCTCCTCCTCCTCCTCCTCCTCCTCCCGACTCACTCTCTGCTTCAGTTTGCAGCTTTGTTTTATCTCAAAGATAAGAAGAAAGGTGGGGAGAGGGGGGGAAGAGGTAGACAGAGGAGGAGGAAATGAGAGGCTGGGTGAGAGAGAGGAGGAGGAGAGAAGGGAGGGAGAGAGAGAGGGGGAAGGGTGGGTAGGCTGGGGGGGACAGGGGGAGAAGAGGCCGGGGAAGAGATGCCAGGGGAAGAGAGCCCCAACTCGCAGGCATGGCTAGAGAGGGAGGGGGGGCAGAGAGAGAGAGAGAGATGGGGGGAAGAGAGCGAAGGAGAGGGGGCCATTAGCGCGCTGTTTTTTCCGAGAAGATGTGACAACAAACAAATAAATAAACACACACACACACACACACATCCAAGATCAGAGTTTTATAATTATGGAGATGGATAGATACAGATATAGAGGAAAGCTTTTCAAGTTCAATTTTATTGTCACATGCACCAATTAAGGTACAGTGATATTTGAGTTCCCATACAGCAATACTAAGTAAAAAGCAACAAGATGCACAGCCACATAAAATAAAATTTAACAGAAACATCCACCACAGCAGAATCCACATTCCTCACTGTGATGGAAGGTAATAAATTTCAATCAACTTCCTCGTTTGTTCACCCGTGGTCGCTGCTGCCGACGGTCCAATGTCCGAAGCCGTCGCGTCAGAATGATGGAATTGGGATTCCCCCAATTCCGCTCCCCCCCCCCCATGTAAAACAAACCTGGAAACACTAAAACACACTTTTAAAACATACTTAAAATACGGCCAGCGAGAAAAAGAAAGAGAAATGACGAAGAGATGGCCCACGAGGGAGTGGAGAGGATATCCGTTTAACTTGGAGAATTCAATGTTCATGTCATTGGGCTGTAAGCTATGAGGTGCTGTCCCTCCAGTTTGCGTGTCACCTCACTCTTGCAATGGAGGAGGGCCAGCACAGAAAGATTGTGTGGGAATGGGAAGGGGAGTTAAAATGGTTGGCAACCGGGAGATCCAGCAGGCCTTGGCGGACCGAGCGCAGGTGTAGGGTGAAATGCACGCCTAGTCTAGATACAAGGAATAGCAGATGCTGCTTTACAAAAGGAGACACAATCTCCTGGAGTAACTTGCACCTCTGGAGAGCATGGACAGGCAACATTCTAGGTCAGGACCCTTCTTCACACTGCCTGGTGTGGGGATGTAGAAATTTGGAAAGGAGAGGTGGGAGGGAGTGGTCGCCTTACCCGGAGTGGTCGAGTAACTCGGCAGGTAAGGCAGCATCTGTGGAGAACATGGACAGGTGACGTTTCACAGAATGCAGGAGTAACTCAGCAGGTCAGGCAGCATCTGTGGAGAACATGGATAGGTGATATTTCACACAGTGCTGGAGTAACTCGGCAGGTCAGGCAGCATCTGTAGAGAACATGGAGTGGTGACATTTTGGGTCAGGACCCTACTTCAGACTGAAACTATGTTCATATATGAGGGGGTGATTGGCAGATGAGTGAAGTAAGTGATAGAGGCGAGGGAAAATAAGGAGATAAAAGGGTGTGAGATAAGGAATGTATATGTGCAGCTTTAAGGGGCATTGGTCAGGTAGAATTTGGAGTATTGCATACAGTTAACTAGAATGGTTTAAAAACAAAGAACTGCAGATACTGGTTTACAAAAAAGGACATAAGATGCTGGAGTAACTCAGAGGGACAGGCAGCATCGCTGGAGAGAAGGAATGGATGATATTTCGGGTCTAGACAGAGGGTCTCGACCAGAAACGTTACCCATTCCTTTCAGCATTTTGTGTTTACCTAACAGTGCATATCCATGTGGCGATGACCCAGCAGGATGGTGGAGCGGACAAAGGCCTTGCCACAGAGCGGGCAGGTGAACGGGCGCTGGCCAGTGTGGAATCGCCAGTGCTCCAGCAGGTGGACAAGGCGGGTGAAGCCCTAACCACAGGACGGGTAGGGGAAGGAACGCTCACCACTGTGTGTACGCCAGTACTGCTATAGACTGGACATGCGGGTGAAACCCTTGCCACACTTAGCGCACACAAAGGGTCTCTCTCTGGTGTGTATCTGCTGGTGCTCCCGCAGGCCCCATGCTCTCTTGTCACAGTGGGAGCAGCTGCTCGCCGGCATGGGCCCGCCGGTGCTGCCGCAACCCCCGCGAGCTGTCAAACGCCTCACCACAGTTCGGGCAGTCGTAGGGCGGGCCACTGGTGTGCACATGCTGGTGAGACAGGGCGTGGGATGCCACGGCAAAGCGCTCTCCACCCACCGGGCTGGGGACGGGTTGGTCGCCGGCATGCACCCGCTGGTGGGACAGCAGCCTGCTGGAGTGGGTGAAGCCCTTGCCGCACTGGTCGCAGGTGTAGCGGTGCTCGCTGTTGTGGGTGCGCTGGTGCTCCAGCAGGTTGCTGGAGTCGGTGAATCCCTTTCCGCACTGGGTGCAGGTGTAGGGGCGCTCACCAGTGTGCGAGCGCTGATGGTTTAGCAGGCTGCTGGAGCTGGTGTAGCTCTTGCCGCACTGGGTGCAGGTGTAGGGGCGCTCACCGGTGTGGGAGCGCTGATGCACCAGCAGGTTGCTGGATGTGGTGAAGCCCTTGCCGCACTGGATGCAGGTGTAGGGGCGCTCAACGGTGTGGGTGCGCTGGTGCTTCAGCAGGCTGCTCGAGTGGGTGAAGCCCTTGCCGCACTGGGCACAGGTGTAGGGGCGCTCGCCTGTGTGGGTGCGCTGGTGCACCAGCAAGCTGCTGGATCTGTTGAAGCCCTTGCCGCACTGAGTGCAGGTGTAGCGGTGCTTGCCGGCATGGGAGAGCTGGTGCATCAGCAGGCTGCTGGCTTGGGTGAAGCCCTTGTTGCACTGGGTGCAGGTGTAGGGGCGCTCGCCTGTGTGGGTACGTTGGTGCACCAGCAAGCTGCTGGATTGGGTAAAGCCCTTGCCGCACTGGGCACAGGTGTAAGGACGCTCGCCGGTGTGGGAGCGCTGGTGCTTTAGCAGGCTGCTGTTGCTGATGAAGCCCTTGCCGCACTGGACACAGGTGTAGGGACGCTCGCCGGTGTGTGTGCGCTGGTGCTCCAGCAGGCTGTCGGAGCGGGTGAAGCCCTTGTAGCACTGGACACAGGTGTACGGACGCTCGCCGGTGTGGGAGCGCTGGTGCTTCAGTAGGCTGCTGGAGCTGGTGAAGACCTTGCCGCACTGGGCGCACACAAAGGGTCTCTCTCTGGTGTGTATCTGCTGGTGCTCCCGCAGGCCCCATGCTCTCTTGTCACAGTGGGAGCAGCTGCTCGCCGGCATGGGCCCGCCGGTGCTGCCGCAACCCCCGCGAGCTGTCAAACGCCTCACCACAGTTCGGGCAGTCGTAGGGCGGGCCACTGGTGTGCACATGCTGGTGAGACAGGGCGTGGGATGCCACGGCAAAGCGCTCTCCACCCACCGGGCTGGGGACGGGTTGGTCGCCGGCATGCACCCGCTGGTGGGACAGCAGCCTGCTGGAGTGGGTGAAGCCCTTGCCGCACTGGTCGCAGGTGTAGCGGTGCTCGCTGTTGTGGGTGCGCTGGTGCTCCAGCAGGTTGCTGGAGTCGGTGAATCCCTTTCCGCACTGGGTGCAGGTGTAGGGGCGCTCACCAGTGTGCGAGCGCTGATGGTTTAGCAGGCTGCTGGAGCTGGTGTAGCTCTTGCCGCACTGGGTGCAGGTGTAGGGGCGCTCACCGGTGTGGGAGCGCTGATGCACCAGCAGGTTGCTGGATGTGGTGAAGCCCTTGCCGCACTGGATGCAGGTGTAGGGGCGCTCAACGGTGTGGGTGCGCTGGTGCTTCAGCAGGCTGCTCGAGTGGGTGAAGCCCTTGCCGCACTGGGCACAGGTGTAGGGGCGCTCGCCTGTGTGGGTGCGCTGGTGCACCAGCAAGCTGCTGGATCTGTTGAAGCCCTTGCCGCACTGAGTGCAGGTGTAGCGGTGCTTGCCGGCGTGGGAGAGCTGGTGCATCAGCAGGCTGCTGGCTTGGGTGAAGCCCTTGTTGCACTGGGTGCAGGTGTAGGGGCGCTCGCCTGTGTGGGTACGTTGGTGCACCAGCAAGCTGCTGGATTGGGTAAAGCCCTTGCCGCACTGGGCACAGGTGTAAGGACGCTCGCCGGTGTGGGAGCGCTGGTGCTTTAGCAGGCTGCTGTTGCTGATGAAGCCCTTGCCGCACTGGACACAGGTGTAGGGACGCTCGCCGGTGTGTGTGCGCTGGTGCTCCAGCAGGCTGTCGGAGCGGGTGAAGCCCTTGTAGCACTGGACACAGGTGTACGGACGCTCGCCGGTGTGGGAGCGCTGGTGCTTCAGTAGGCTGCTGGAGCTGGTGAAGACCTTGCCGCACTGGGCGCAAGTGTAGGGCTTCTCCCCGCCGTGGGTGCGCTGGTGGGACAACAGATAGGTGGAGCGGGTGAAGCCCCTGCCGCAGTCGCTGGAGATGTAGGGGCGCTCGACGGTGTGGGTCCGCTGGTGCAACCGCATGTTTTGGGTCTGGGTGAAGCCCTTGCCGCAGTCGCTGCAGGTGTAGGGCCGCTTCCCGGTGTGCAGGCGCCTGTGCACTTTCAGTTCCGGTGGCGACTTGAAGCCTTTGCCACAGTCGGAGCAGGTGAAGGGCCGCTCACTGCTGTGCACCCGCTGGTGCTCCCACATCCCCGACAACTGGGAAAAGCTCTTGCCGCAGGTGGAGCAGGCATAGGGCTTCTCGCCCGTGTGCACCCGTCGGTGGATCTCCAGCTTGCTCGGGCTCCGGCACGCCTTGCCACACACGTCACACTCATAACGCTTCCCATTGTTGTGCCCTGTCATGTGGTCCTCCATCGAAGCTCAGCCCCTCCAAGCTCAGCCCGCACAGCGAGCAGAAGGGGGTTCACCGGCACCCTGGCTGTCCTCAATGGCCACTCACGTCCCCGTTTCTCCGTCCACAGCAACGGCTCCTAAACCCTGCAGGAGTGGAACACAGAGGGTCAACAAGCTGGCAAACAGGACATTACTAACATGCGTGAACATTACTAGTGCTTGAAGGGGCGGGGGGGGGAGAAGGTGGGCAAGCGGTGAAGGGGGATGGAGAGGAGGGGGTGAAGGGGGGGGGGGGAGAGGCAGGGGTGGCAAAGAGACAAGTGGGGAAGGGGAGGAGAGAGGAGATTGAGGCGAGAGGGGGATGAAAGAGGGGGTTCGGGGGAGAAGCGCGGGGGTTGGGTCAGGAAGAAGGGGGTGTCCCGGCCCCATTATGTACCCCCACCCTGCCCCGTGACGTACCCCCGCCCTGCCCCGTGACCTACCCCCGCCCTGCCCCGTGACGTACCCCCGCCCTGCCCCGTGACGTACCCCCGCCCTGCCCCGTGACTTACCCCCGCCCTGCCCCGTGACCTACCCCCGCCCTGCCCCGTGACTTACCCCCGCCCTGCCCCGTTATGTACCCCCACCCTGCGCCATTATGTACCCCCGCCCCGTGACGTATCCCCGCCCTGCCCCGTGACCTATCCCCGCCCTGCCCCGTGACCTATCCCCGCCCTGCCCCGTGACGTACCCCCGCCCTGCGCCGTTATGTACCCCTGCCCTGCCTCGTGACGTACCCCCACCCTGCCCCGTGACCTATCCCCGCGCTGCCCCGTGACGTACCTCCACCCTGTCCCGTGACGTACCCCTGCCCTGCCTCGTGACGTACCCCTGCCCTGGCCTGTGACTTACCCCCGCCCCGTGACCTACCCCCGCCCTGCCCAGTGACGCACCCCCACCATGCCCCGTGACGTACCCCCACCCTGCCCCGTGACTTACCCCGCCCCGTGACGCACCCCCACCCTGTCCCGTGATGTACCCCCGCCCCGTGACGTACCCCCACCCTGTCCCGTGATGTACCTGCCGTGACGGTGGCGACTACACTGAGAGTAGGGAAGATTCAAACAAGGCGACATGACTTGAGAATTAAGGGACAGACGTTTAGGGGTAACATGAGGGGGAACTTCTTTACTCAGAGAGTGGTGGCTGTGTGGAATGAGCTTCCAGTGAAGGTGGTGGAGGCAGGTTCGTTTTTATCATTTAAAAATAAATTGGATAGTTATATGGACGGGAAGGGAATGGAAGGTTATGGTCTGAGCGCAGGTATATGAGACTAGGGGAGAATATGTGTTCGGCACGGACTAGAAGGGTCGAGACGGCCTGTTTCCGTGCTGTAATTGTTATATGGTTCAACAGGTCCAGGTAGCCATCCCTCTTCCCCTTTTGTAACCGGCTCACCGGTGCCCCAGCGACGGTCTTACCCCACGGTGTCCCCCCCCCTCCCCATCATAGCCCTTCAAGCTCACCGAAATGCACCCTCTAGTTTTCGGAGGAAAAGGCTGATGAGGCAGTTCCTCACTGTACGAGGACCGGGCGGGTTAGCGAGCCACCTGTTAAGAAAAGGTGATTATGTTTAACCCCATTATTATTAGATGTGGCAATTTGCATTTAACATTTTATTTACTTATTGTAGTTGCAATGCTTTACTTGTCTTTCATTTATACAAGAAGAGAAGTAGATTGGCTATTAGCATATTAACCAATTATAATGCCTAGTAATTATAACCCCGCCTAATTATAGCATTCATAGTGTAAGATCCTACCCACTGCCCACCGGTAACAGTAGCAATGTGAATGTGTAATGACCTGCATAGAAGTTAATGACCAGAACAATAAAGATGCTTGTGTTTCAACCTGTGTCAGTCTGAGCTCTTTACAAAGTTGACAGTGACATGCACGAGTACAATGAAGGAAATGGGAGCTGCTGGCCATTCAGTTGGTTTGGTGGACTCTGGGGTACTGTGTTACATTATGGCTCTATCTTTTTGTTAATCATCGCTCTGATTTTTATTGTTAAATGCTTGAGACCATTGTGTACCTATCGAGGACTGTGAATGTTATCATATATGATAAAGAGGAAGGAATGAAAGAGTTTAAAGTTTTAGAAATGACAAAATGGATTCTGCTGCAGATTTAGAAGCAATAAATGAATGCCCTCAGAATACCTTTCTCCTTCAACACTAGCAAGAGTACAGCACAATAACATGAATGTTTTTGCCTTTCTTCTGCAACACTAGCGAGATGACAGCACTATAACATGAATGTTTTTGCTCTATGATATAAACGATCAGAAAGATGTACAGACAACTCTTTCTAACCCTTTACGCTACAGATTGTAGTGTGCAAACAATTAATCAACAAGGTCAAAATACAAGAGTGCATGAATCTGCAAAAACAGCTCCTTCAGCATAACCACACATGGGTGTACCTTTCCTCTATCGGAAGAACCAGTCAATCTTCTGATTTTAACCATATATGTACAATGGCTGTACAATGCTCTGCAAGATAAAGAATTGCTGAATATTAGGGTATAAATATGTCTGATTGAACATTACCTCTGTGTGTGGAGAAAGAGAGACTCTGTAGTCTGTATTTTACATACTGTGAGAGTTGACTCCCACACCCGCCTGGCGAAATAAATAAGTTACTGTATCACTAACTTTTGTGTTGTCATCTGTTTGAAGCAAATTGAATCTTAACGCTAGGACTCAGCACATGGGAGGGGCAAACCTAGAAAGGGAGGGACATCAACCTACCCTTTAAAACCCCTTACTGGCTAAAGTAGATCTCTTTCCCTGATGAAGCTACAGTGATAGCGAAACTGGAAAATCGTTGCCCAGTCAGGAAGAGTTCGGCAAGTGGTCTCTGCAAGCTGGAAAAAAACAAAGACTTGGTGAGCACCTTGGTAAGAGTAATAATGTAATGTAATAACAGTAATGTAATGTAGTAACAGTAATTGAGCAACAGTAATAATGTGAATCGTGACCAGCACAGGAATCAATTGAGACAAAGAGATTCCTTTGCAGTCGCTGTTAGTTAGTTATAAAATGGCCCAGACCCTGCACCATCTGAGGGTTCTGCAATAGCGGAACCCACTTAGGGCATCACTAGGCAGGCAAAGATATTAAGATACAAAGATTGAGGAAGGACATTATTGCCATAGAGGGAGTGCAGAGACGGTTCACCAGACTGATTCCTGGGATGTCAGGACTGTCTTATGAAGAAAGACTGGATAGACTTGGTTTATACTCTCTAGAATTTAGGAGATTGAGAGGGGATCTTATAGAAACTTACACAATTCTTAAGGGGTTAGACAGGCTAGATGCAGGAAGATTGTTCCCGATGTTAGGGAAGTCCAGGACAAGGGGTCACAGCTTAAGGATAAGGGGGAAATCCTTTAAAACCGAGATGAGAAGAACTTTTTTCACACAGAGAGTGGTGAATCTCTGGAACTCTCTGCCACAGAGGGTAGTTGAGGCCAGTTCATTGGCTATATTTAAGAGGGAGTTAGATGTGGCCCTTGTGGCTAAGGGGATCAGGTGGTATGGAGAGAAGGCAGGTACGGGATACTGAGTTGGATGATCAGCCATGATCATATTGAATGGCGGTGCAGGCTCGAAGGGCCGAATGGCCTACTCCTGCACCTAATTTCTATGTTTCTATTAACACACTTTGTAAAACCGGCAAATCCCACCCAGGAAACATTACAAAAATTGGCCTCTAATGCTGAAACCTGGGCAAAGCAAACATGACAAATTTTGATTGAAAATTACCAAAGCAGCCTGGAAAATCTGGATGAGGTGGACCTGGAGGGCGAATCAGCTGATCGTGTGCAGGAGGCGGTAGCCAAAGCCTTAATCTGGAAGAAGCCTTTTTCTAGAAGAAGAAAAATTTGGGTGATAAATTTAAAATCAGAATGGAGGATCTTAGAGAAGGAGTTTTGAAGCAGACCTCAGGGACTGGTTGGAAGAGCGAGGCAGTCTGCTGGAGTCCCAGCCCCACAGACGGGCCTTATCGCGAACGATAAGGTTGCTACGGACATTGAGTTGGCCATACTCCAAGGTTATGTGGGGATAATGGAGGAGTCACTTTCTGCCTGTACGGACGAGATTGCTGAGCTGAGGATTAACATCAAGCGTCTTAACTGCTGAGTTTTTCAACTTGGACAAATAATGTGAGGACTCCGAACGCAGATCATGTCGCAACAACATAAGAATAGTGGGGGTTCCTGAGGAAATGGTCGTCAATTCCATTGCTATCGCCACCCTGCTTAAGGACGCGTTCAAGCTGGACAAAGAGCCGCTACTGGACCGCTATTGGGTGATGTTGTACAATATGTTGCAATAATCTCATGCATCCGTGCCTTTAGTTTACATTTCAATACTTGTTCACATTTGATGTTTGTTTACATTTAGACACTTATTTACTCCTGTTCAACTTACCTTAGTTCATCTTTTCTGCAATATTCCTTTTAGAAGCGGGAGGAATTTAACTTGTTTAAATTGTCGTGTGATAATACCTTATTTTGCACTAATATTAGGCCGCCAAAATATATTACAGTATATTAGTGTTTATATATCTTTGAAGTGGTATTTTCATGTACATCCTTTTAGCCTACATGAGGTAAAATTTCATTTAAGCCGCTACGGGATATTCTTATTATTAGTTGTGCCTTTTATTGCACATTTAGGAGTCTGTGGGAGTTATTTCTTAGAAACATAGAAACATAGAAATTAGGTGCAGGAGTAGGCCATTCGGCCCTTCGAGCCTGCACCGCCATTCAATATGATCATGGCTGATCATCCAACTCAGTATCCCAGATTCAGATTCAGATTCAATTTTAATTGTCATTGTCAGTGTACAGTACAGAGACAACGAAATGCACGTACCTGCCTTCTCTCCATACCCCCTGATCCCCTTAGCCACAAGGGCCACATCTAACTCCCTCTTAAATATAGCCAATTAGGCCTCAACTACCCTCTGTGGCAGAGACTTAGGTTTGGCTTAGTTTATTCTCCGAGTTGTTGCCACGGTTATGAGGCAACAATTGTGTTCTGCTAATTTGAATCCCAGCATTCTTGGTTCAGGCACACCTATTTGTGTTCTCACTTTGGAACATACGTGGTATGGGCAATGCTATTAAAAGATCTAGGGTTTCACAATCACCTGAAATGGCTTAACCCTGACACTATTTTTGCAGCAGACTCATCTTAGCCTTAAAGACCATCATAGGCTACAGTCCTCTTGGATAGGTCAGGTCTACCACTCCAATTTTAATTCTAAAGCTAGAGGGGTTGCTATTTTAATTAATAAAATAATTTATTGAATTGTTTTATTCAGATGAGTTGAATGTGCAGATAGTTATTAATGAATATGATATAGTTGGGATCACGGAGACATGGCTCCAGGGTGACTAAGGCTGGGAGCTGAACATCCAGGGATATTCAATATTCAGGAGGGATAGACAGAAAGGAAAAGGAGGTGGGATAGCGTTGCTGGTCAGAGAGATTAACTCTATAGAACGTGCATTAGCTTGGAGGATGTGGAATCGATATGGGTAGAGCTGCGAAACACTAAGGGGCAGAGAATGCTAGTGGTGGTTGTGGACAGGCCACCTAACAATAGTATAGTTGGGGATGGCATCAAACAGGATATTCGAAATGCGTGCAACAAAGGTAAAACAGTTATAATGGGTGACTTCAATCTACATATAGATTGGTTGAATCAAATTGGCAGGGGTGCTGAGGAAGAGGATTTCTTGAAATGTATGAGAGATAGTTTTCTAAACCAACATGGAGAGGAACCAATGAGAGAGCAGGCTATTCTAGACTGGGCATTGAGTAATGAGGAAAGGTTAGCTAGCAGTCTTGTTGTGCTTGGCCCCTTGGGCAAGAGTGACCATAACATGATTGAGTTCTTCATTAGGATGGAGAATGACATAGTTAATTCAGAAACAATGGTTCTGAACTTAAATAAAGGCACCTTTGAGGGTATGCAACGTGAATTGGCCAAGATAGACTGGCAATTGATTCTTAAAGGGTTGACGGTGGATATGCAATGGAAGGCATTCTAAGACCACATGGATGAACTACAACAATTGTTCTTGGTTCTTATTGGTTACTTTGTCCTCCAAAATGTTCCAACTGGAATTTAAACTGGAGGCGGCGAAGGGAGGGATTAAGCCACAAAGGGTTATTGGGAAGAAAGTGCTACTTTAAATTTAGTTGCATCTGGTTGGGTAACTATAGTTTGGTGGAGATTATTCCATGCTTTAATTATGTGTGGGAAGAACGAATTGCTGTACACATCTGTCTTTGCAGCTGGGATCACAAATTGGATCGAATGCCCTCGTCTGCTCCTAATTAGACCAGTTAGTCTAACATCGGTAGTGGGGAAAATGCTAGAGTCAGTTATTAAAGATGGGATAGCAGCACATTTGGAAAGTGGTGAAATCATTGGACAAAGTCAGCATGGATTTATGAAAGGTAAATCATGTCTGATGAATCTTATAGAATTTTTTGAGGATGTAACTAACTAGTAGAGTGGATAAGGTAGAACCAGTGGATGTGTTGTATTTGGACTTTCAGAAGGCTTTCGGCAAGGTCCCACATAAGAGATTAGTATGCAAACTTAAAACACACGGTATTGGGGGTTCAGTATTGACGTGGATAGAGAACTGGCTGGCAGACAGGAAGCAAAGAGTAGCAGTAAACGGGTCCTTTTCAGACTAGTGGGGTACCGCAAGGCTCAGTGCTGGGATCCCAGCTATTTACAATATGTATTAATGATTTGGTCGAGGGAATTGAATGCAACATCTCCAAGTTTGCGGATGACACGAAGCTGGGGGGCAGTGTTAGCTGTGAAGAGGTGCTAGGAGGCTGCAAGGTGACTTGGATAGTTTGGGCGAGTGGGCAAATGCATGGCAGATGCAGTATAATGTGGATAAATGTGAGGTTACCCACTTTGGTGGCAAGAACAGGAAAGTATTATCTGAAATATTATCTGAATGGCGGCCGATTAGGAAAAGGGGAGATGCAACGAGACCTGGGTGTCATGGTACACCAGTCATTGAAAGTAGGCAAAGTGTTTAAGAAGGAACTGCAGATGCTTGAAAATCGAAGGCACACAAAAATGCTAGAGAAACGCAGCGGGTGCAGCAGCATCTATGGAGCAAAGGAAATAGGCAACGTTTCGGGCCGAAACCCTTCTTCAGACTGATGGGGGGGGGCGCGGGGGAGAAGAAGAAAGGAAAAAGGAGGAGGAGGAGCCGAGGGCTGTGGGAAAGATGGGAAGGGGAGGAGACAGCAAGGGCTAACAAAATTGGGAGAATTCAATGTTCATGCCCCCAGGATGCAGACTCCCCAAGCGGAATATGAGGTGTTGTTCCCCCAATCTCCGGTGTTGCTCGCTCTGGCCAGATTACGCTTGGGGAGTCTGCATGAAGAAAGACTGGATAGACTGGGCTTGTACTCGCTGGAATTTTGAAGATTGAGGGGGATCTCATAGATACCTACAAAATTATGAAGGGGTTGGACAGGCTAGATGCAAGAAGATTGATCTCGATGTTGGGGAAGTCCAGAACAAAGGGTCACAGTTTTAGGATAAGGGGGAAGTCTTTTAGTACCGAGATGAGAATTCTTTTTTCACACGGGAGAGTGGTGAATCTGTGGAATTCTCTTCCACAGAAAGTAGTTGAGCCCAGTTCATTGGCTATATTTAAGAGGGAGTTAGATGTGGCCCTTGTAGCTAAAGGGATCTGGGGGTATGGGGGTAGCGAGCATCCAGAGAACTGGCCTCCACCGCCCTCTGAGGCAGATAATTCCAGACTCACCACTCTCTGTGTGAAAAAGTGTTTCCTCGTCTCACTTCTTAATAGCTTACTCCTTATTCATAATCAGTGGCTCCTGGTTCTGGTCTCCCCCAACATCGGGAACATGTTTCCTGCCTGTTGCGTGTCCAAGCCATTAACAATCTTATACTGGAAGAGAGAAGGTGGGTGACTGTGAGAACGGGAGGGAAACATGGAATGCAAACGTCCCCGGGTGTTGTACCTCTTGTGAACAGGTTCACCCACTTAGAAGCTGTCGGGTCAGAAGACATTATCATACTGAGCGGTGGACTGGCTTGCGAAGCAAAAGGGGCTGTTGAGCCAAAACCAAAGAGGCCAACGTCAGGCAACGCCATTGTAGTTGGAGACTCCATTGTGAGAGATACGGACAGGGGTTTCTGCGGCAACAGACGGGATTCGAGGATGGTGTGCTGCCTCCCTGGTGCCAGGATCCAGGGTGGCACGGCCAGAGTGCAGAAAATCCCCAAGGGCGAAGGTGACTTTAGAGAGCTCGGAAAATGCTGAAAAGCAGGACCTCCAGGGTTGTTATCTCCGGTTTGCTTCCAGTTCCTCGTGCTGGCGAGAGCAGGAACAGGGAGATACGGGACCTGAATGTGTGGCTGAGGAACTGGTGCAAGGGGCAGGGATTTAGATTCTTAGATCACTGGGATCTGTTTGGGAGTAAAGGGGAGCTGTACAAAAGGACGGATTGCATCTTAACAGGTGGGGGACCAGCATTGTGGCAGGCAGGTTTGCCACTGCTACACGGGTGGTTTTAACTGAATAAGGAGGGTGGGATGTCAAATGGGATAGTCAAGGACGGCGTTAAAGCGAAAGAGAGTAAAGGGATGGTTAATGACCCCAGAATTAACGGAAAGAAAGCTCACAAAGGGATAGGAGAGTATGACCAAGTGTAATAGGGATCGATGTGAAAGGTGAGATGCGTAAGGAATTAAAAAGTACTGTATATGAATGCGCGAAGTATAAGAAGTAAAGTAGATGAGCTTGAGGCTCAGTTAGAGGTTGGTAGATATGACATTGTGGGGATTACTGAGATGTGGCTGCAGGAGGATCGGGCCTGGGAACTTAATATTCAGGGTTATACATCCTATACGTGGGCGGAGGACGGGGTGGTAGCTCTGCTGGTGAGGGAGGGAATTCAGGTCCCTTGCGAGGTTAGACATAGAGACTGGCGAGGTAGAGTCACTGTGGATTGAGTTGAGGAATTGTAAAGGCAAGAAGAAACTAATTGGTGTTATCTACAGACCGCCAAATAGTAGCCCGGATGTAGGGTATAAGTTGCAGCAGGAGTTAAAACTGGCATGTAACAAAGGTAATGCCACTGTGATGACGGGGGATTTCAATATGCAGGTAGACTGGGAAAATCAGGTTGGTTCAGGACCCCAAGAAAGAGAGTTTGTAGAATGGCTCCGAGATGGATTCTTAGAGCACCATTTTGTTCGGCATGGACTTGTAGGGCCGAGATGGCCTGTTTCCGTGCTGTAATTGTTATATGGTTATATGGTTATAGAGCAGTTTGTAATGGAGCCGACCAGAGAAAAGGCAATTCCGGATAGAGGGGGACCAATATAACCATATAACAATTACAGCACGGAAACAGGCCATCTCGGCCCTACAAGTCCATGCCGAACAAATTCTTTTTTCCCCTTAGTCCCACCTGCCTGCACTCATACCATAACCCTCCATTCCCTTCTCATCCATATGCCTATCCAATTTATTTTTAAATGATACCAATGAACCTGCCTCCACCACTTCCACTGGGAGCTCATTCCACACTGCCACCACTCTCTGCGTAAAGAAGTTCCCCCTCATATTACCCCTAAACTTCTGTCCCTTAATTCTGAAATCATGTCCTCTTGTTTGAATCTTCCCTATTCTCAAAGGGAAAAGCTTGTCCACATCAACTCTGTCTATCCCTCTCATCATTTTAAAGACCTCTATCAGGTCCCCCTTAACCTTCTGCGCTCCAGAGAATAAAGACCTAACTTATTTAACCTATCTCTGTAACTTAGTTGTTGAAACCCAGGCAACATTCTAGTAAATCTCCTCTGTACTCTCTCTATTTTGCTGACATCCTTCCTATAATTGGGCGACCAAAATTGTACACCATACTCCAGATTTGGTCTCACCAATGCCTTGTACAATTTTAACATTACATCCCAGCTTCTATACTCAATGCTCTGATTTATAAAGGCTAGCATACCAAAAGCTTTCTTTACCACCCTATCTATATGAGATTCCACTTCAAGGAACTATGCACAGTTATTCCCAGATCCCTCTGTTCAACTGTATTCTTCAATTCCCTACCATTTACCATGTACGCCCTATTTTGATTTGTCCTGCCAAGGTGTAGCACCTCACATTTATCAGCATTAAACTCCATCTGCCATCTTTCAGCCCATTTTTCCAAATGGCCTAAATCACTCTGTAGACTTGGAAATCCTCTTCATTATCCACAACACTCCCTATCTTGGTATCATCTGCATACTTACTAATCCAATTTACCACACCTTCATCCAGATCATTGATGTACATGACAAACAACAAAGGACCCAACACAGATCCCTGAGGCACCCCACTAGTCACCTGCCTCCAACCCGATAAACAGCCATCCACCATTACCCTCTGGCTTCTCCCATTCAGCCACTGTTGAAGTATATGAGCAGGGAGGTTCTGCTGCAGTTGTACAGGGCCTTGGTGAGACCACACCTGGAGTATTGTGTACAGTTTTGGTCTCCTAATCTGAGGAAAGACATCTTGCCATACAGAGAAGGTTCACCAGACTGATTCCTGGGATGTCAGGACTTTCATATGAAGAAAGACTGGGTTCAAGTGCAACCCGTCCTTTCTGTACAGGTCGCACCTTCCCCAAAAGAGTTCCCAATGATCAAGAAACTTGAATCCATACCCACTGCACCAGTCTTTCAGCCACGCATTTATCCTCCACCTCGCTCCATTCCTACTCTCACTGCCGCGTGGCACAGGCAGTAATCCTGAGATTGTTACCTTTGTGGTCCTTCTCCTTAACTCTCTGCCTAACTCCCTAAATTCTCCTTTCAGGACCTCTTCTCTTTTTCTACCTATGTCGTTGGTACCTATATGTACCACGACCTCAGGCTCCTCTCCCTCCCATTTCAGGATATCTTGGACACGTTCAGACACATCCTGTGACCCTGGCAACCAGGGAGGCAAACTACCATCCGGGTCTCCTGACTGCATCCACAGAATCGCCTATCCGACCCCCTGAATATAGAGTCCCATATTACTATTGTCCTCCTCTTCTTTTCCTTACTCTTCTGAGCAACAGGACCGGTCTTGGTGCCGGAGGCCCGGCCGCTGTCGCTACCCCCAGGTAAGGACTAAGGAAGACAGAAACAATCTCCCAGAGGATCTAAGGAGGAAGAGGAACTGAAAGAATTTTGCATTTGGCGAGAAATAGTATTGGGTAGGCTAATGGGACTGAAGGATGATAAATCCCCTGGACCTGATGGTCTGCATCCAGGGTCCTCAGGACGGTGGCTCTAGAATAGTGGACGCATTGGTGATCATTTTCCAATGTTAAATAGATTCAGTGGATTGGAGGATAGCTAACGTTATCCCACTTTTCAAGAAAGGAGCGAGAGAGAAAACGGGGAACTACAGACCCAGTTAGCCTGACATCGGTGGTGGGAAAGATGCTGGAGTCAATTATAAAGAGGTAATAATGGGGCATTTGAATAGCAGTAAAAGGATTAGTCCAGTCAACATGGATTTATGAAAGGGAAATTATGCTTGACTAATCTTCTGGAATTTTTGAGGATGTGACATGTAAAATGGATGAAGGGGTGCCAGTGGATGTAGTGTATCTAGACTTTCACGGGAGGCTAATGACTAAATCAGAGCACGTGAAATTGGGGTAGGATGTTGACATGGATAGAAAATTGGTTGGCAGCAAAGAGTAGGAGTGAACGGGTCCTTTCCAGGATGGCAGGCATTAGCGAGTGGAATGCCACAAGGCTCGGTGTTGAGGCCGCAACTGTTTACCATATATATTAATGATTTGGAAGAGGGAATTAGGAGAAACACTAGTAAGTTTGCGGATGACATAAAGCTGGGCGGCAGTGTGAGCTGTGAAGAGGATGTTAGGAGGTTGCAGGGTGACCTGGACATGTTGAGTGGGCAATGTGGCAGATGCAGTATAATATAGATAAATGTGAGGTTATCCACTTTGGCAGCAAAAAACAGGGGGCTGATTATTATCTCAATGGGTTAAGTTAGGTAAGGGGGAGGTGTAGCGAGACCTGGGCGTCCTTGTACAACGGTCACTGAAAGTTGGCGTGCAGGTACAGCAGGCAGTGAAGAAAGCTAATGGAATGTGGGCCTTCATAAGAGGATTTCAGTATAGGAGTAAAGAGGTTCTTCTGCAGTTGTAGAGGGCTCTGGTGAGGAAAATGTTCCCATGTTGGGCGAGTCCAGAACCAGGGGTCACAGTCTTAGAATAAAGGGGAGGTCATTTAAGACTGAGGTGAGAAAAATCTTTTCACCCAGAGAGTTGAGAATTTATGGAATTCCATGCCACACAGGGCAGTGGAGGCCAAGTCACTGGGTAGATTTAAGAGTTAGATAGAGCTCTAAGGGCTAGTGGAGTCAAGGGATCTGGGGAGAAGGCAGGCACGGGTTATTGATAGGGGACGATTCAGCCATGATCCCAATGAATGGTGGTGCTGGCTCGAAGAGCCGAATGTGCCTCCTCCTGCTCCTAGTTTCTAGGTTTCAATGAGAGACCCTCTCATCCTTCTAAACTCCAGAGTGTACAAGCCCAGCTGCTCCATTCTCTCAACATATGACTGTCCCGCCATCCCCGGGAAATAACCTTGTAAACCTATGATGCACTCCCTCAATAGCAAGAATGTCCTTCCTCAAATTAGGGGACCAAAACTGCACATAATACTCCAGGTGTGGTCTCAGTAGGGCTCTGTACAACTGCAGAAGGACCTCATTACTCCTATATTTGATTCCTCGTGTTATAAAGGCCAACATGCCATTCACTTTCTTCACTGTCTGCATTAAACTTCATCAGTCATGCATCTGCCCACTCCACATAACCTGTCCAAGTCACCCTGCATCTCATAGCATCCTCCTCACAGCTCACACTGCCATCCAGCTTTGTGTCTTCTGCAAATTTGCTAATGTTTTCTTTGAGAGAGAGAGAGACAAACAATGAGAGGCAAACAGAGACAGAGAGAGAGATAGAAAGATAGAGACAGGGATAGATAGAGAGCAGATATATAGAAATGGAGAGAGATCGATAGATTGATAGAGAGAGAGAGATGTCTGTGTACATTATCCCGCAGTCGTTGTTTACTATTTGACAGCGAAGAGATAGATGGAGAGAGAGAGACAGAGTGATAGAGAGACAGCAGTATACATCCCACAGATAGAGAGCGAGAGGGATAAAGAGATAGCTAGAGACAGTGGGAGATAGAGAGAGGGAGATAGAAATGGAGAGTTAAGAGGCAGAGATAGATAGAGAGAGAAATGGAGAGGGGTAGACAGATTGACAGAGATAGATAGGGAATGAGGCAGATAGCGAGAGAGATGTCTGTGTACATTTTCCCACAGTCGTTGTTTACTATTTGACAGTAGAGAGAGAGAGATGGGGAGCGGGGAGGGGGAGAGAGGGAGGGGGAGAGAGGGAGGGGGAGAGAGGGAGGGGAGGAGAGGAG
>JAWMAR010005572.1:0-26778 GCA_036785375.1 Leucoraja ocellata
GGAGGGAGAGAGAGAGAGTGGGAGAGAGAGGGAGATAGGGGAAAGGAGAGAATAGAGAGAGGGAGAAAGGAGAGAGATTGAGAGAGGGAGAGAGAGAGAGAACAGAGAGAGAGAGAGAGAGAGAGAGAGAGAGAGAGAGAGATAGGGGAAAGGAGAGAGAGAGAAGAGAGAGGAGAAAGGGAGAAGAGAAAGGAGAGCGATTGAGAGAGGGAGAGAGAGAGAGAACAGAGAGAGAGAGAGAGAGAGAGAGAGAGAGAGAGAGAGAGAGAGAGAGAGAGAGAGAGAGAGAGAGAGAGAGAGAGAGAGAGAGAGAGAGAGAGAGAGAGAGAGAAACGTAGAGAGAAACGTAGAGAGAGAGAGAGAGAGAGAGAGAGAGAGAGAGAGAGAGAGAGAGAGAGAGATTTGTATGGTTATTACTTGTCTATGGACATTTATTAAAATTAATTTGGAAATGAAAACAAAAAAAAAAAAAGAGAGAGAGAGAGAGAGAGAGAGAGATTGAGAGAGAGATAGGGGAAAGGAGAGAATAGAGAGATGGAGAAAGGAGAGAGGGAGAGAGAGAGAGAGAGCAGACAGAGGAGGAGAGTGAGAAGGGGAAGGAAGGGGAGACAGGACAGAGAGGGGGAAGAGAAAGGAGAGATGAGATGAGGATAGGGAGAGGGTGGAAGAGAGGAAGGTGAGAGGGAATAGGCAGAAAAGGAAAGGAAAAGGAGGGAGAGGCGAAGAGAGAATAGAGAGCGAAGGGCAAGAGAGAAGGGAGAAAATATAGAGGAGAGAGAGGAACTGATGGGGTGAATGTGCAGGGCCTTGTACACAAGGTAAGGGAATAGTGAACCAGTGGACATAGGTTAGAGGTGAGAGGGGCAAGGTATATAGGAGCCTGAGGGATATCTACAATGTGAGTGTCTCCACACCGAATATAAAATCATGAGAGGAATAGATCGGGTAGACGCACAGAGTCTCTTGCCCAGAGTAGGGGAATCGAGGACCAGAGGACATGGGTTCAAGGTGAAGGGGAAAAGGTTTAATAGGAATCTGAGGGGTAACATTATCACACAAAGGGTGGTGGGTGTATGGAACGAGCTGCCAGAGGAGATAGTTGAGGCTGGGACTATCCTAACATTTATGAAACAGTTGGACGGGTACATGGATCGGACAGGTTTGGAGGGATATGGGCCAAACGCGGGCAGGTGGGACTGGTGTAGCTGGGACATCCCATCTAAAACATATGCAATGTAACAACAATCACTTGGAAAGCTTCGAGCCGCAAGGAACTGCAGATGCTGTTTTACAAAAGAAGACACAAAGTACTGGAGTAACTCAGCGGGTCAGGCAGCGTTTTAATTTAGTTTAGTTCACAGATACAGCGAGTCCACACCGACTAACGACCACCGCACACTAACACTATCCTACACGAGGGATCATTTATACATTTACACCAAGCCGATTAACCTACAAACCTGCACGTCTTTGGAGTGTGGGAGGAAATTTGAAGTTCTCGGATCAAACCCACGCAGGTCACGGGGAGAACGTGCAAACTCCGTACAGACAGCGCCCGTAGTCAGGGTGGAACCCGGGTATTTGCCGCTGTGAGCGCTGTAAGGCAGCAACTCTACCGCTGCGCTACCACGGAGAACATGACAGTTAATAGGGTCCTGACCCTAAACGTCACCTATCCATGTTCTCCACAGATGCTGCCTGACCCGCTGAGTTACTCCAGCACTCTGTGAAATGTCACCTATCCATGTTCTCCACAGATGCTGCCTGACCCTGGAGTTTAGAAGGATGAGAGGGTATCACATTGAAACATATAAGATTATTAAGGGCTTGGACACACTAGAGGCAGGAAACATGTTCCCGGTGTTGGGGGAGTCCAGAACCAGGGGCCACAGTTTAAGAATAAGGAGTAAGACATTTAGAACGGAGACATGGAAACACTTTTTCTCACAGAGAGTTGTGAGTCTGTGGAATTCTCTGCCTCAGAGGGCGGTGGAGGCCGGTTCTCTGGATACTTTCAAGAGAGAGCTAGATAGGGCTCTTAAAGATAGCGGAGTCAGGGGATATGGGGAGAAGGCAGGAACGGGGTACTGATCACATTGAATGGCGGTGCTGGCTAGAAGGGCCAAATGGCCTACTCCTGCACCTATTGTCTATTGTCTATTATTATGACCCGCTGAGTTACTCCAGCACTCTGTGAAACGTCACCTATCCATGTTCTCCACAGATGCTGCCTGACCCACTCAGTAATGGTGCAGCAGCATCTATGGAGCTAAGGAAATAGGCAACGTTTCGGGCCGAAATCCTTCTGGAAATAGGCAACGTTTCGGGCCGAAACCCTTACGGGTTTCGACCCGAAACGTTACCTACTTCCTTAGCTCCGTAGATGCTGCTGCACCCACTGAGTTACTCCAGCACTCTGTGAAACGTCACCTATCCACGTTCTCCACAGATGCTGCCTGTCCCGCTGAGTTACTCCAGCACTCTGTGTTTTTACTTGCAAGACCTATTTAGTTAGTTTGACATATACAACGCCCCCAGCACTACCAGCAGAGGCTCATTAAGATAGACAACTTCAATGATGAATTACAAGAAAGTCTTTATTTTTCCGTGAACTTGTCGCTGTGAGGAAGTGAGCTGGTGCCGGCTAATTTCACATCGAAACGTTGGAGCCGGGAGAGGCATGAAATATTGTGTTCACACATCCAATCCATCTTAATCAATAATGCAGGCAGGGTTAATGAAACATTAGAAACATAGAAACATAGAAATTAGGTGCAGGAGTAGGCCATTCGGCCCTTCGAGCCTGCACCGCCATTCAATATGATCATGGCTGATCATCCAACTCAGTATCCCGTACCTGCCTTCTCTCCATACCCCCTGATCCCCTTAGCCACAAGGGTCACATCTAACTCCCTCTTAAATATAGCCAATGAACTGGCCTCAACTACCCTCTGTGGCAGAGAGTTCCAGAGATTCACCACTCTCTGTGTGAAAAAAGTTCTTCTCATCTCGGTTTTAAAGGATTTTCCCTTTATCCTTAAGCTGTGACCCCTTGTCCTGGACTTCCCTAACATCGGGAACAATTAGAAACACCTTTACCTGGTGCGTTCAGGTAAAGCACTGTCGTATGAAGATAGGCACAAAAAGCTGGAGTAACTCGTCGGGTCGGGCAGCATCTGTGCAGAGAAGGGACGGGTGACGTTTCGGCTCAGCTGACAAAGATCCACTCTACATCAGATTCAGATTCAGATTCTGATTCAATTTTAATTGTCATTGTCAGTGTACAGTACAGAGACAACGAAATGCATTTAGCATCTCCCTTGAAGAGCGACATAGCAAACGATTTGAATGAATAATAATAAGTGTCCGGGGGGGGTGGGGGGGGGGGGGCGGTGGTGATTGGCAGTCCCCGAGGTACGTTGTTGAGTAGAGTGACAGCCGCCGGAAAGAAGCTGTTCCTCCACCTGCTGGTTCGGCAACGGAGAGACCTGTAGCGCCTCCCGGATGGTAGGAGGGTAAACAGTCCATGGTTGGGGTGAGAGCAGTCCTTGGCGATGCTGAGCGCCCTCCGCAGACAGCGCTTGCTTTGGACACTCAATGGAGGGGAGAGGGAATAATGTTTATGATACATTAAATACATGATATAATACATGATAAGGGAATAATGTTTATCCTGTACCTTTTGCCCGATGGGAGAGGGGAGAAGAGGGAGTGGCCGGGGTGCTACTGGTCCTTGATTGTGCTGCTGGCCTTGCCGAGGCAGCGTGAGGTGTAGATGGAGTCAGTGGATGGACGGGAGGTTGGTTTGTGCGATGGTCTGGGCTGCGTCCACAATTCGCTGCGATTCCTTGCGGGTCTTGGACGGGGCTGTTCCCAAACCCGTGCTGTGATGCATCCCGATAAAATGCTTTCTGTAGCGCATCTGTAGAAGTTGGTGAGAGTTGTAGGGGGGGGCATGCTGAACTTCCTAATGCCCCTGTTTAAGAAGGAACTGCAGATGCTGGAGAATCGAAGGTACACAAAAAAGCTGGAGAAACTCAGTCTGAAGAAGGGTTTCGGCCCGAAATGTTGCCTATTTCCTTCGCTCCATAGATGCTGCTGCACTCACTGAGTTTCTCCAGCTTTTTTGTGTACCTTCCTAATGCCCCCTGTCCCACTTAGGAAACCTGAACGGAAACCTCTGGAGACTTTGTGCCCCACCCAAGGTTTCCGTGCGGTTCCTGGAGGTTCCCGCAGGTTTTTGTCAGTCTCCCTACCTGCTTCCACTACCTGCAACCTCCGGCAACCACCTGCAACCTCCGGGAACTGCACGGAAACCTTGGGTGGGGCGCAAAGTCTCCAGAGGTTTCCGTTCAGGTTTCCTAAGTGGGACAGGGGCATCACTTGCGCTCGATACACCGAGGCCAACGGGATGGCCCGGGTTGCCAGTCACATTTTAACTTCCCCTCCCGTTCCCGCGCTGACCTTTCTGTCCTGGGCCTCCTCCATTGTGTAGCTTCCTACGCAAGCTGGCAAACCCGTGGTGGGGTACCAATGCATCCACGCTGCGGTCAACTGGTCTTGCGCTGTGCTACTCTGCTGCAGAGTATGCTTGTCCATCATAATAATAATAATAATATATTTTATTGTCATTGCACATAAGTGCAACGAGATTTTGGTTTGCAGCTTCCATCCGATGTCATAACTTAAATAACTAATAACATTTAGATTTAGAAACATAGAAACATAGAAATTAGGTGCAGGAGTAGGCCATTCGGCCCTTCGAGCCTGCACCGCCATTCAATATGATCATGGCTGATCATCCAACTCAGTATCCCGTACCTGCCTTCTCTCCATACCCCCTGATCCCTTTAGCCACAAGGGCCACATCTAACTCCCTCTTAAATATAGCCAATGAACTGGCCTCAACTACCCTCTGTGGCAGAGAGTTCCAGAGATTCACCACTCTCTGTGTGAAAATTTAGATTTAGATACCCCGAGAACATGGATTGTAACATTCCGAGGGAGACAGTCCAGGGGCGATGGGGGGCACTCAGCAGGGCCGGTATGCTCTCAGAAGAACAGTCGTTGCTGTGCCTTCTTGACCAACGCAGCGGTGTTGGTGGACCATGTGAGGTCCTCTGAAATGTGAGTGCCCAGAAACTTAAAGCTGGACACTCTGTCCACACTTTCCCCGTAGATGGAGATTGGGGCGTATTCTCCATTGTGGGACCTCCTGAAGTCGATAATCAGCTCCTTGGTCTTGGAGGTGTTTAGTGACAAGTTGTTACGTGTGCACCAGTCCGCCAGGTTCTGCACCTCCGCTCTGTATTTTGTTTCATCACCGTTGGTGATCAGCCCGATCACTGATGTGTCGTCTGCAAACTTCACGATGGTGTTGGTGTCGAACGCAGGAACACAGTCGTGTGTGAAGAGGGAGTAGAGCATGGGGCTCAGTACACAGCCCTGTGGTGTGCCGGTGCTCAGGGTGATAGTGGAGGACAGAACATCCTGTTTGGGAGAGATTTTGTGGGCAAGTTGGGGATGCCCGCCATTCCTGGCACTCCCATCGACCAGTCCCCAAACGGCTGAAGGGGAGGAAGAACTTCCTTCACAAAGTCCAGCCACTGTCACAGTCTCCTCAAGCAACCAGAGTAGCCTTGTGGGACAAGAAACACAGTGAAACACACCATCGCCGTCGCGGGGCTGGCCGAGTCCGGAGCGGGTGGAGCGGTGGAGGAGGAGCGCTGCTGCTGCTGCTGCTGCTGCTGCTGCTGCTGCTGCTGCTGCTGCTGCTGCTGCTGCTGCTGCTGCTGCTGCTGCTGCGGCCCGACCGGAGATTCGGAGGCTCCAACGGCAGGTCTGTGGACGGCGGCACCGGGAGCCCGCGGCTCCCTGGAGGGAGACCGCTTTTCAGGGCTCTCGCAACGGCGACTTCCCCCGCCCGAGTTACGGGGTTGAAGAGCTCCTGGAGCAGGGCCTTACAGCACCGCCCCGCGCGGCTTGGAATGGCCGCGGGACTCTGCGAGCGCACGCCGGGGGCTCTAACACCAAGACCCGGTGTGCGACCTTGCATCACCCGGCGTGGCGTTAATGGCCGCGGGACAATCGCCATCGCCAGCCGGGGGCTTTGACTTTGACTCTGACATCGGGGGTGGGGGGGGGGGGGGGGGGGGAGAGTGCAGTGGAGAGATAAGTGTATTTGGCCTTCCATCACAGCAATGTGATGGATGTTTATGTAAATTATGTTGTGTCTTGGGTCTATGTGTTTGTAATGTATGGCTGCAGAAACGACATTTCGTTTGGACCTCAAGGGGTCCAAATGACAATTAAATGTATCTTGTATCTTGTATCTTGAAATCTATCACCATGTAAAGATGCCAATCCCAACCAAGGAGCAGCTACCACCTGGTCTCAGGTGTGACTGGAAAAGCTGGAAACATAGAAACATAGAAACATAGAAATTAGGTGCAGGAGTAGAGGCCATTCGGCCCTTCGAGCCTGCACCGCCATTCAATATGATCAAGGCTGATCATCCAACTCAGTATCCTGTACCTGCCTTCTCTCCATACCTCCTGATCCCTTTAACCATAAGGGCCACATCTAACTCCCTCTTAAATATAGCCAATGAACTGTGGCCTCAACTACCTTCTGTGGCAGAGAGTTCCAGAGATTCACCACTCCCTGTGTAAAAAATGTTTTCCTCATCTCGGTCCTAAAAGATTTCCCCCTTATCCTTAAACTGTGTGACCCCCTTGTTCTGGACTTCCCCAATATCGGGAACAATCTTCCTGCATCTAGCCTTTCCAACCCCTTAAGAATTTTGTAAGTTTCTATAAGATCCCCCCCTCAATCTTCTAAATTCTAGCGAGTACAAGCCGAGTCTATCCAGTCTTTCTTCATATGAAAGTCCTGACATCCCAGGAATCAGTCTGGTGAACCTTCTCTGTACTCCCTCTATGGCAAGAATGTCTTTCAAGAAGTCCCTCAATAGTACAGGGATGGGCCAATGGAAGATCAATGGAGGGGCTATGCAGATGTGGCAGATGTGAATGTGGAACATCTGTACAATCCACGCCAAACCTACTAAGATACCCACTTCTTGGTTAAGATTATTAAGGGCTTGGATACACCAGAGGCAGGAAACATGTTCCCGATGTTGGGGGAGTCCAGAACCAGGGCCCACACACAGTTTAAGAATAAGGGGTAAGCCATTTAGAACGGAGACAAGGAAACACTTTTTCTCACAGAGAGTGGCGAGTCTGTGGAATTCTCTGCCTCAGAGGGCGGTGGGGGCAGGTTCTCTGGATGCTTTCAAGAGAGAGCTAGACAGGGCTACCCACACACTACCCGTACGTCACAAAGTGTCGACCACATTTTACATATGATGCGTAAATGAGGCACAAATGACAGCCAAGTGGGACAGGCCCTTGAGGTAATCTCCAAGGCAGATCCTCACGGGTCTTCCAATTGTCTGCTCAGTATTTCGGGAGCAGAATATTTGTACAACTCGGCCTTGCCGAGGCAGCGTGAGGTGTAGATGGATCGGAAGGAGGTGAGAGCGGAAGGATTTAGTAGGAGACCGAGGGGCAACATTTTCACACAGAGGGTGGTGGGTGTATAGAACGAGTTGCAAAAGGATTTGAGTATAGGAGCAGGGAGGTTCTACTGCAGTTGTACAGGGTCTTGGTGAGACCACACCTGGAGTATTGCGTACAGTTTTGGTCTCCAAATCTGAGGAAGGACATTCTTGCCATAGAGGGAGTGCAGAGAAGGTTCACCAGACTGATTCCTGGGATGTCAGGACTGTCTTATGAAGAAAGACTGGATAGACTTGGTTTATACTCTCTAGAATTTAGGAGATTGAGAGGGGATCTTATAGAAACTTACAAAATTCTTAAGGGGTTGGACAGGCTAGATGCAGGAAGATTGCTCCCGATGTTGGGGAAGTCCAGGACAAGGGGTCACAGCTTAAGGATAAGGGGGAAATCCTTTAAAACCGAGATGAGAAGAACTTTTTTCACACAGAGAGTGGTGAATCTCTGGAACTCTCTGCCGCAGAGGGTTGTCGAGGCCAGTTCATTGGCTATATTTAAGAGGGAATTAGATGTGGCCCTTGTGACTAAGGGGATCAGAGGGTATGGAGAGAAGGCAGGTACTGGATACTGAGTTGGATGATCAGCCATGATCATCATATGACAGTCCCGCCATCCCGGGAATTAACCTGGTGAACCTACGCTGCACTCCCTCAATAGCAAGAATGTCCTTCCTCTAATCGTGTGTTGTCTTTCCGCTGACTGGTTAGCACGCAGCAAAAAGCTTTTCACTGTACCTCAGTACACGTGACAATAAACTAAACTGAGCTGAACTAAAAAACTAAGGGAAGGGCTGGCCGTAAATCAGAAAATCAGCCGGGTTCTCTGTCGATATTTTATGTGTCAGATTTACTGGAGCAAAGGAGCGAGATGCTTGGCCTTTCACTTGCAATAAAAAGGCATTTCAAATTTCTAATTCCTGCTGGGAACGTCCATAGTCAACGCGTGAAATAATATCTAACGGCCCAATGAATCTCCCAAATGGATGGCTAGTGGACAGGATCGTTTAATAGGTTTATGGTTTCGTTTATTGCCACATGTACCAAGGTACAGTCAAAAGCTTAGTTCATCATGCTATCTAAACAGATCAGACGGTCGGGGAAAGAGCATTCACGTCGCGGCCAATATTTCCACCACCACTATATCATCGGGTGGCGCTGCGCGTGGCAGCCTCGCCTGCAGTTTAGAAACATAGAAACATAGAAATTAGGTGCAGGAGTAGGCCATTCGGCCCTTCGAGCCTGCACCGCCATTCAATATGATCATGGCTGATCATCCAACTCAGTATCCCGTACCTGCCTTCTCTCCATACCCCTGATCCCCTTAGCCACAAGGGCCACATCTAACTCCCTCTTAAATATAGCCAATAAACTGTGGCCTCAACTACCCTCTGCGGCAGAGAATTCCAGAGATTCACCACTCTCTGTGTGAAAAAAGTTCTTCTCATCTCGGTTTTAAAGGATTTCCCCCTTATCCTTAAGCTGTGACCCCTTGTCCTGGACTTCCCCAACATCGGGAGCAATCTTCCTGCATCTAGCCTGTCCAACCCCTTAAGAATTTTGTAAGTTTCTATAAGATCCCCTCTCAATCTCCTAAATTCTAGAGAGTATAAACCAAGTCTATCCAGTCTTTCTTCATAAGACAGTCCTGACATCCCAGGAATCAGTCTGGTGAACCTTCTCTGCACTCCCTCTATGGCAATAATGTCCTTCCTCAGATTTGGAGACCAAAACTGTACGCAATACTCCAGGTGTGGTCTCACCAAGACCCTGTACAACTGCAGTAGAACCTCCCTGCTCCTATACTCAAATCCTTTTGCTATGAAAGCTAACATACCATTCACTTTCTTTACTGCCTGCTGCACCTGCATGCCTACCTTCAATGACTGGTGTACCATGACACCCAGGTCTCGCTGCATCTCCCCCTTTCCCAATTGGCCACCATTTAGATAATAGTCTGCTTTCCCTGGAACTCTCTGCCACAGAGGGTAGTTGAGGCCAGTTCATTGGCTATATTTAAGAGGGAGTTAGATGTGGCCCTTGTGGCTAAGGGGATCAGAGGGTATGGAGAGAAGTCAGGTACAGGATACTGAGTTGGATGATCAGCCATGATCATATTGAATGGCGGTGCAGGCTCGAAGGGCCGAATGGCCTACTCCTGCACCTAATTTCTATGTTTCTATGTTTCTATGTTTCCCGTTTTTGCCACCAAAATGGATAACCTCACATTTATCCACATTATACTGCATCTGCCAAACATTTGCCCACTCATCCAGCCTATCCAAGTCACCTTGCAGTCTCCTAGCATCCTCCTCACAGCTAACACAACTTGAACTTGAAGAAGCCACAAGAAGCCACAAGGCAGACACCATTGTGTGCAGATGCCGAGAAGTGCGTTTAACTCTGGCCGAACGACTTTGAATCATGTGGACTCGACAAGGAGAAGAACAGATGGGACAATAATATACATGAACGCCGTCAGGTCAAACTCAAGTGCAACAGGTAGAGCACAGAGGAAGACACAGAGTGCGGAATATCGCCGTAGGATCGTACAGCGTGGAAACATGCCCTTCGGCCCAACTTCCCCTCACCGGCCTATTACGTTAAGTTTATTGTCACGTGTTTCTCACAGAGAGTGGTGAGTCTGTGGAATTCTCTGCCTCAGAGGGCGGTGGAGGCTGGTTCTCTGGATACTTTCAAGAGAAGAGCTAGATAGGACACATATAGATAAATGTGAGGTTATCCACTTTGGCGGCAAAAACAAGGGGGCAGATTAATATCTCAATGGGGTTAGGTTAGGTAAGGGGGGAGGTGCAGCAAGACCTGGGTGTCCTTGTACACCAGTCACTGAAAGTTGGCGTGCAGGTACAGCAGGCAGTGAAGAAAGCTAATGGAATGTTGGCCTTCATAACAAGAGGATTTCAGTATAGGAGTAAAGAGGTTCTTCTGCAGTTGTATAGGGCTCTGGTGAGACCACATCTGGAGTATTGTGTACAGCTTTGGTCTCCTAATTTGAGGAAGGACATCCTTGTGATTGAGGCAGTGCAGCATAGGTTCACGAGATTGATCCCTGGGATGGCGGGACTGTCATATGAGGAAAGATTGAAAAGACTAGGCATGTATTCACAGGAGTTTAGAAGGATGAGGGGGATCTTATAGAAACATATAAAATTATAAAAGGACCGGACAAGCTAGATGCAGGAAAAATGTTCCCAATGTCGGGCAAGTCCAGAACCAGGGGCCACACAGTCTTAGAATAAAGGGGAGGTCATTTAAGACTGAGGTGAGAAAAAAAAATTTCACCCAGAGAGTTGTGAATTTATGGAATTCCCTGCCACAGAGGGCAGTGGAGGCCAAATCACTGGATGGAATTAAGAGAGAGTTAGATAGAACTCTAGGGGCTAGTGGAGTCAAGGGATAGGAGGAGAAGGCAGGCACGGGTTGTTGATAGGGGATGATCAGCCATGATCACAATGAATAGCGGTGCTGGCTCGAAGGGCCGAATGGCCTCCTCCTGCACCTATTTTCTATGTCTCTATGACTCTTAAAGATAGCGGAGTCAGGGGATATGGAGAAAAGGCAGGAACAGGCTACTGATTAGGGATGATCAGTCACGATCACATTGAATGGCGGTGCTGGCTCGAAGGGCCGAATGGCCTACTCCTGCACCTATTGTCTATTGTCGATTGTGTACCGAGGTACAGTGAAAAGCTTTTGTTTCGTGCTAACCAGTCAGCAGAAGGACAATACATGATTACAATGGAGCAATTTACAGTGTACAGATACATGATAAGGGAATAACGTTTAGTGTAAGGGAAAGCCAGTTAAGGATAGTCCGGGGGTCACCGAAGAGGTAGCCTCAGTAGTAACTAAGTTTAGTTTAGAGATACAGCACATAGCTGCCCCCCGACACACGCCCGCTGGATCAAGGAGGTGCTCTACAACTTAAAGCTTGAAAAACTTAGGTTCTCTCTCAAAGGCTCTACCAAGACATTCCTAGATACATGGAATCTCTTAAGTTGTTTCCGGACCCGGAAGAGGACTGAGTGCACTCCAACCCACGACCCCCCCCCACCCCCACCCTCCACACACTTTTTTTTTTTTTTTCATTTTGTTTATCTTATCGTATTTGTGTGGATGTGTACGCATGTGAGTGTTGTTTGTTCCCGGGATGGCGAGGGGGTGGGTAAGGGTAAGGGTAAGGGGTTTGAGGGTCGTTTACATACTGTTGTACAATTATGTCCCGACTATCACTGTCTGTTATCATTGTATGTATGCAAATTGCTGCTAAATTCAAAATGCAAATCAAAAGATTTAAATTAGAGATATAGCACGGAAACAGGCCCTTCGGCCTGCCGAGTCCACTCCGACCAGCGATCCCTGCACACTGACACTATCCTACACACACACACACACCGGGGACAATTTACACTTACACCAAGCCAATTAACCTTCAAACCTGCGCGTCTTTGGAGTGTGGGAGGAAACCGAAGATCTCGGGGAAAACTGACGCCGGGTCATGGGGAGAACTTGTGGACTCTGTACAGAGAAGCACCCATAGTCGGGGTGGAACCCGGGTCTCTGGCGCTGTGAGGCAGCAGCTCTACCGCTGTGTCACCGTGCCGCCACTGTGGGCCATTTTGTATGTATGTGTAGAGCTTCACCGACTTTGTAATTTGGTTTATTGCGTACAGTTTTGGTCTCCAAATCTGAGGAAGGACATTATTGCCATAGAGGGTGTGCAGAGACGGTTCACCAGACTGATTCCTGGGATGTCAGGACTGTCTTATGAAGAAAGACTGGATAGACTTGGTTTATACTCTCTAGAATTTAGGAGACTGAGAGGGGATCTTATAGAAACTTACAAAATTCTTAAGGGGTTGGACAGGCTAGATGCAGGAAGATTGCTCCCGATGTTGGGGAAGTCCAGGACAAGGGGACACAGCTTAAGGATAAGGGGGAAATCCTTTAAAACCGAGATGAGAAGAACTTTTTTCACACAGAGAGTGGTGAATCTCTGGAACTCTCTGCCACAGAGGGTAGTCGAGGCCACAGTTCATTGGCTATATTTAAGAGGGAGTTAGATGTGGCCCTTGTGGCTAAGGGGATCAGAGGGTATGGAGAGAAGGCAGGTACGGGATACTGAGTTGGATGATCAGCCATGATCATATTGAATTGCGGTGCTGGCTCGAAGGGCCGAATGGCCTACTCCTGCACCTAATTTCTATGTTTCTATGTTTAGTTTATTGTCAATGTTTACCGAGGTGCAGCGTAAAGCTTTTTTGGTGCGTGCTGTCCAGTCAAGTCTAGTCAAGTTTATTTGTCACATACACATACGAGCTGTGCAGTGAGATGAAAAGTGGCGATGCTCGTGGACTTTGTGCAAAAAGACAAACAAACCAAACAAACTACAAACAGAATCACATATTCTTTTACATATTAAATATTGTGGGCGGAAAGAAAAAGGAAGAGAAAAAAAAAAAAAATGTCACCAAAATGTCAGCGTAGACTCAGTGGGCTGAAGGGCCTGTTTCTACTCTGTATCTCTGAACTAGTTGCTAATTATTGGCCATTTCACATTCATGCAAGCCAAGAGCAGAATTAGTGGGGGGCCCCGGTGGGGGTCCCTCTACGCAGGGATTCTCCCCCTCTACATTGGGGACCTGTGTTGGAGGGTATTGCCCCGAGGTGTTCCCTGCAACCTGTTTCTCTCGCGGTTCACAGACTCGCCAACCGCCTGCCACTGTTGCGGGCTGGAAGAGTCTGTGTACCACGTGTACATGGAGTGTGTGAGGCTGCAGCCCCTGTTTGAATATCTAAAGGGGCTGCTCCTTGCCTTCTGGCTGCATTTTTCACCCACCATCCTCATCTTTGGACACCCTGTGCGTAGGGGAGAGGGTAGGGCTGAAGATGTCCTGGTTGGGTTGCTCCTGGGCCTGGCCAAGCTGACCATCCGCGAGTCACGGCGCCAGGCGGCGGAGGGCTCTACCCGAGCCAGCTGCCTGCCCCTTTTCCGGGGTTATGTCCGTGCCCGGGTGGGGTTAGAAAGGGAATACGCCCTGTCTGTGGGCACCCTGAGGGAGTTCCGGGACCGCTGGGCTCCGCAGGGTGTTGAATGTATCCTCAATAAGGATTGTATCATAGTTGTATAATAGTTTATTATGGATATATGTTTGTATTGTATTTATGGTGGTGGGTTCTGGCTTGTTTTATTGTAGTGTAAATATTATTTTTTAATAATTGAATACATTTTTTGATTAAAAAAAAAAAAAAAAAAGAGCAGAATTAGTGTAAAGCTGGCGTAGGTGTGCGGGGTAATCGCTAGGTGGCACAGACATGGCGGGCCGAAGGGCCTGTTTCCGTGTTGTATCTCTACACTATCATTGAAGCTTCCCAAATAGTGAGAGGCCTGGATAGAGTGTTTCCACTAGTGGGAGAGTCTAGAACCAGAGGTCGCGGCCTCCAGATTAAAGGACGTTCCTTTAGCAAGGAGATGAGGAGGGACTTCTTGAGTCAGAGGGTGGTAAATCTGTGGAATTCTTTGGAGGCCAAGTCAGCGGATATTGTTAAGGCAGATTCTTGATTAGTGCGGGTGTCAGGGGGTTATGGGGAGAAGGCAGGAGAATGGGATTAGGAGGGAGAGATAGATCAGCCGTGATTGAATGACGGAGTAGACTCGATGGGCCGAATGGCCTAATTCCGCTCCTAGAACTGATGAACGTGAACTGTTCCTTCTGTCCGGAGATGCTGCCTGACCCGCTGAGTTGCTCCGGCTTTTTGTGTGTGTGTCCCGTGCGACCTATGGATGTCGATTAGAACTGGAACCAGACGGGCCCGTGCAGGCAGAGAGAAATATTGATACGGAGGAAGCCAATCTTCGTGGCACTGTGTAGTTGAATGAATATTTAATTGTCCAAGCTCTGGTGTGGCGTGTGATCTGGCCGAGGCTGACAGACCTGTCACGGCTACAGCGTTCTTGCAGTGACCTTCATCAACTATTCATGTGATGAAGATAAATGTGCCTCTCCGTCCCACCTCCCCCCCCATCCACCACCATCCCGACAATCCTCAACACCTCAACACCAGCCACCCAACCAGCCAACTGGAGTCATAAGATCATAAGTTTAGACAACAGACCAATAGACAATAGGTGCAGGAGTAGAGGCCATTCGGCCCTTCGAGCCAGCACCGCCATTCAATGTGATCATGGCTGATCATCCCCAATCAGTACCCCGTTCCCGCCTTCTCCCCATATCCCCTGACTCCGCTATCTTTAAGAGCCCTCTCTCTTGAAAGCATCCAGAGAATTGGCCTCCATTGCCTTCTGAGGCAGAGAATTCCACAGATTCACAACTCTCTGTGTGAAAAAGTTTTTCCTCATCTCCGTTCTAAATGGCTGACCCCTTATTCTTAAACTGTGTGGCCCCTGGTTCTGGATTCCCCCCAACGTCGGGAACATGTTTCCTGCCTCTAGCGTGTCCAATCCCTTAATAATCCTGTATGTTGCAATAAGATCCCCTCTCAGCCTTCTAAACTCCAATTTATACAGTGTATGCAGTGTGCAGGAAGGAACTGCAGATGCTGGTTTACCGAAGATAGACATGTTGGAGTAACTCAGCGGGACAGGCAGCATCTCTGGGGAGAAGGAATGGGTGACGTTTCGGGTCGAGAACCTTCTTCAGACTGAGGGTCAGGGGAGAGGGAGATACCACTGGCCACCAATGGTCTACTCTACATTTTCCTTGAGCTTCATCCCCTTTGATCTCTTGTTTTCACACCTCACCCTTCCCTATCTTCATGCCTTCCTCTCCCCTGACACTCAGACTAGTGTAGCTGGGACATGTGGGCGAGTTGGGCCGAGGGGGAAGTTTCCACGCTGTATCTCTCTAGGATTCTATTACTCTAAATAGAAGGGATATAGAAACATAGAAACATAGAAAACAGGTGCAGGAGTAGGCCATTCGGCCCTTCGAGCCTGCACCGCCATTCAATATGATCATGGCTGATCATCCAACTCAGTATCCTGTACCTGCCTTCTCTCCATACCCCCTGATCCCTTTAGCCACAAGCGCCACATCTAACTCCCTCTTCAATATAGCCAATGAATTGGCCTCAACTACCTTCTGTGGCAGAGAGTTCCAGAGATTCACCACTCTCTGTGTGAAAAAAGTTTTCCTCATCTCGGTCCTAAAAGATTTCCCCCTTATCCTTAAACTGTGACCCCTTGTTCTGGACTTCCCCAACATCGGGAACAATCTTCCTGCATCTAGCCTGTCCAACCCCTTAAGAATTTTGTAAGTTTCTATAAGATCCCCCCTCAATCTTCTAAATTCTAGCGAGTACAAGCCGAGTCTATCCAGTCTTTCTTCATATGAAAGTCCTGACATCCCAGGAATCAGTCTGGTGAACCTTCTCTGTACTCCCTCTATGGCAAGAATGTCTTTCCTCAGATTAGGAGACCAAAACTGTACGCAATACTCCAGGTGCGGTCTCACTAAGACCCTGTACAACTGCAGTAGAACCTCCCTGCTCCTATACTCAAATCCTTTTGCTATGAATGCTAACATACCATTCGCTTTCTTTACTGCCTGCTGCACCTGCATGCCTACTTTCAATGACTGGTGTACCATGACACCCAGGTCTCGTTGCATCTCCCCCTTTCCTAATCGGCCACCATTCAGATAATAATCTACTTTCCTGTTTTTGCCACCATATGGATCATGTACAGGCAGATCAGTTTAACTCAGGGGTTCCCAACCTATATCGCCCCGTTTACCCCAGGCAACTTTAATAGCACATAACAATGTTATTTCACTTATTTATGAACAACTAATGATGAACAGATAAACCAGAACCAAACACAGTCAGTTCATGAGAAAAAATATGTACTGGTCCACAATCAACATATTTACCCCCTGGGTGGACGAAATTTACCCAAAGGGGTTAAATTTACCCCAGGTTGGGAACCCTTAACTTGACAACATGTGTAGGAAGGAACTGCAGTGCTGGTTTAAATGGAAGATAGACACAAAGTGCTGGAGTAACTCAGCGGGACAGGCAGCGTCTCTGGCGAGAAGGAACGGGTGACGTTTCGGGTCAAGACCCTTCTTCAGACTGATGAAGGGTCTCGAACCGAAACGTCACTCTCCACAGACGCAGCCTGTCCCGCTGAGTTAAGTTCCTGCCTCACTTTCCCGAGTAACTCATGGATTCTCCCCAGTTTCTTCCCCTTGATTCAAACTCGGAGTATTACGGTAATAGCCAGCAGTAGGTACTCGGGGCTAGTTTTTTTACTTGTGGACATTCTTCAACATGCTGAAAAGACGCCTTACCTGATGCCCCGAGTACCAACGGCCGGCATTACGAGCCGCTACGAAATATCTACGGCCTCTCTACGGACTCACTACGGACATTCTCCAAGTTTGAAGCAAGGGGAAAGAGAGGCCCTTTACTCCAGCACTTTGTGTCTATCTTTAACTCGACAACATGTCCAGCACAAACACTGCGGGCCGAAGGGCCTGTTCCTGTGCTGTACTGTTCTATGTTCCATGTTCCACTACCACTCATTAGGCAATAGATTTTAGTTGCATGCAAGTTGAAGCGTTAATCGCTGGTTATTGTGTGCAATAAACTCACACTGATCTGTGCATAAGGTCTCCAGCCAGCTCAACTCTTCAGCTTAGACACATCTCCCCAAAGACTCCTTATTGTCAGCCTGTTACAAGATGCGGCGTAAACCGCAACAATTTTATACTGACATTAACACTGCCTCAGTTCAACGTGCCCCCTGCGTTTAGATCGTACCGCCCGCCGCTGAAAAGCTCTCCTATTTTTTGTTTTTAAATCAAAAATATTTATTCAAACATTAAAGTATTTACAACACAATAAAACAGACCAGATCCCCAGCACCACAGTACACGACAAAACAGATATAACAAGTCAACTACTAAATATGCGGGAGGGGATCGCCTCGATGCGGAGGGTTCGAACGCCGCTGGCTACGGGAGTCGAGATCGTCCCGTCAACGGGGACTCGAGGACCACGACCGAGGAAGAACTAAGGGAAGGGACTTGAACTTTATTCCGCCTTCCATCACAGTGAGGAATGTGTAGGAGTCACTGTGGTGGATGTTGGTGAGACCACACCTGGAGTATTGCGTACAGTTTTGGTCTCCAAATCTGAGGAAGGACATTAGAAGGTTCACCAGACTGATTCCTGGGATGTCAGGACTGTCTTATGAAGAAAGACTGGATAGACTTGGTTTATACTCTCTAGAATTTAGGAGATTGAGAGGGGATCTTCAGATTCAGATTCAGATTCAGATTCAATTTTAATTGTCATTGTCAGTGTACAGTACAGAGACAACGAAATGCATTTAGCATCTCCCTTGAAGAGTGACATAGCAAACGAGTTGTTTAGTAGAGTGACAGCCGCCGGAAAGAAGCTGTTCCTCGACCTGCTGGTTCGGCAACGGAGAGACCTGTAGCGCCTCCCGGATGGTAGGAGGGTAAACAGTCCATGGTTGGGGTGAGAGCAGTCCTTGGCGATGCTGAGCGCCCTCCGCAGACAGCGCTTGCTTTGGACAGACTCAATGGAGGGGAGCGTGGAACCGGTGATGCGTTGGGCAATTTTCACCACCCTCTGCAGTGCCTTCCGGTCGGAGACAGAGCAGTTGCCATACCATACTGTGATGCAGTTGGTAAGGATGCTCTCGATGGTGCAGCGGTAGAAGTTCACCAGGATCTGAGGAGACAGATGGACCTTCTTCAGTCTCCTCAGGAAGAAGAGACGCTGATGAGCCTTCTTGATCAGAGTAGAGGTATTGTGGGTCCAAGAGAGGTCATCAGAGATGTTGACTCCCAGGAACCTGAAGCTAGAAACACGTTCCACCTCCGTCCCGTTAATGTGGATGGGGGTGTGCGTGCCACCTCTGGACTTCCTGAAGTCTACAATGAGCTCCTTGGTCTTCTTGGAGTTAAGGGCCAGGTTGTTGTCAGCGCACCATGCTGCTAAGTGCTGGACCTCCTCCCTGTAGGCCAGCTCATCGTTGTTGCTGATGAGGCCAATCACCGTTGTATCATCTGCATACTTGATGATGGTGTTAGTACCATGTACAGGTGTGCAGTCATAGGTGAAGAGGGAGTAGAGGAGGGGGCTCAGCACACAGCCCTGAGGAACGCCGGTGTTCAGGGTGAGGGTTGAAGAGGTGTGCTTGTCTAAGCTCACAGACTGTGGTCTGTTGGTTAGAAAGTCCAGTATCCAGTTGCAGAGGGAGGGGTCGATGCCCAGGTTACCGAGTTTGGTGATCAGTTTTGATGGAATAATGGTGTTGAATGCTGAGCTGTAATCGATGAACAGCATTCTTACATAAGTGTCTCTGTTGTCAAGGTGGGAGAGGGCGGAGTGAAGTGCCGTTGAGATGGCATCCTCCGTACTCCTGTTCTTGCGGTAGGCAAACTGATAGGGATCCAGTGTGGGGGGTAGGCAGCGTTTGAGGTGTGCCAGGACCAGCCTCTCGAAGCACTTGGTGATGATGGGGGTAAGTGCAACTGGGCGGAAGTCGTTGAGGCTTGCCGCAGTGGAGTGTTTTGGCACTGGCACGATGGAGGTGGCTTTAAGGCAAGTGGGGACAACTGCTTGGGCAAGTGACAGGTTGAAGATGTCAGTCCAGACGTCTGTCAGCTGCGCAGCACAGGCCCTGAGCACGCGCCCGGGGATGCCGTCAGGGCCAGCAGCCTTACGTGCATTAGTCCTACTCAGTGCCACGTACACGTCGTAGGGGGTGAGTGTGAGGGGTTGGTGATCGGCAGGTAGCACAGCCTTGATGGCTGTCTCTAGATTGTCCCTGTCGAAGCGGCCATAGAAGTGGTTAAGCTCCTCAAGGAAGGAGGCGTCGCTGGATGTAGGGGTGGTGTTGGTGGGTCTATAGTCCGTGATGGCCTGGATGCCTTGCCACATGCGTCGGGGGTCGGAGTTGTTGTTGAAGTGCTCCTCAATCCTGAGCTTATGGCAGTGCTTGGCCTTCCTGATGCCCCTCTTCAGGTTAGCCCTGGATGAACTGTAGGCTCGAGCATCGCCTGACCTGAAAGCGGTGTCCCGTGCTTTCAGCAGTAGCCTGACCTCGCTTTTCATCCATGGCTTCTGATTCGGGTATATGGTCACCTGTTTGAGGGAGGTGACACTATTGATGGTGGAGTTTATAAAGTCCAGAACAGAGGATGTGTAGGAATCAATGTCCGTGTGAGAGTCAAGGGTGGCCTGGGCTGCAAACGCCTTCCAGTCAGTGTTTCCAAAACACTGCTGAAGTGTGAAGTCCGCTTCCTCTGACCAGACTTTAACTGTCCTTACAGTTGGTTTAACCCGTCTGATGAGTGGGGAGTACTTAGGGAGCAGGAACAATGAGACGTGATCAGACTGACCAAGGTGGGGGAGGGGGATGGCTTTGTAAGCTTCAGCCATGTTGGTGTAGACTTTGTCCAGTGTCTTGTCTACTCTAGTGGGGAAGGATACATGTTGGTGGAATTTGGGGAGTACAGTCTTCAGGTTGGAGTGATTGAAGTCACCCGCAACAATGAAGGCTGCCTCGGGGTTGTGAGTCTGTTGTTTGCTAATGGCAGTATGCAGCTCTTTCATTGCAAGCTTGGCATTAGCATCAGGAGGGATGTAGGCTGCAGTCACAACAGTGGAGGTGAACTCTCTGGGCAGATAGAACGGTCTGCATCTAACCAAGAGGAATTCAAGGTTAGCTGAGCAGTGACTCTCGATGATGGTGGAGTCCGTGCACCATGCTTTGTTTACATAAATGCACAGACCCCCCCCTCTGGTCTTACCAGAGTCTGATGTCCTGTCCGCTCGGAGTAAATGACGCCCCGATAGCTGGATGGCGCTGTCAGGAACGTCAGTGTTGAGCCAAGTTTCAGTGAAGATCAAGATGTTGCAGTCCTTGATCCGGTTGTGGGAGGTGATCCTTAGCCGGAGTTCATCCATTTTGTTTGCCAGTGAGCGCACGTTGGCGAGGAAAAGGCTAGGAATCGCTGCCCTGTGTGGGGCTAGCTCTAACCTGGCCTTTAACCCACCTCTGCGTCCCCGGCGGATCTTATAGAAACTTACAAAATTCTCAAGGGGTTGGACAGGCTAGATGCAGGAAACATAGAAACATAGAAATTAGGTGCAGGAGTAGGCCATTCGGCCCTTCGAGCCTGCACCGCCATTCAATATGATCATGGCTGATCATCCAACTCAGTATCCCGTACCTGCCTTCTCTCCATACCCCCTGATCCCCTTAGCCACAAGGGCCACATCTAACTCCCTCTTAAATATAGCCAATGAACTGGCCTCAACTACCCTCTGTGGCAGAGAGTTCCAGAGATTCACCACTCTCTGTGTGAAAAAATTTAGGAAGACTGCTCCCGATGTTGGGGAAGTCCAGGACAAGGGGTCACAGCTTAAGGATAAGGGGGAAATCCTTTAAAACCGAGATGAGAAGAACTTTTTTCACACAGAGAGTGGTGAATCTCTGGAACTCTCTGCCACAGAGGGTAGTCGAGGCCACAGTTCATTGGCTATATTTAAGAGGGAGTTAGATGTGGCCCTTGTGGCTAAGGGGATCAGGGGGGTATGGAGAGAAGGCAGGTACGGGATACTGAGTTGGATGATCAGCCATGATCATATTGAATGGCGAATGGTGCAGGCTCGAAGGGCGGAATGGCCTACTCCTGCACCTAATTTCTATGTTTCTATGTTTCTATGTTGATGTTAAAATGTGTTTTTGACGTGATTTGACATTGTGTGACTGACCTGGCCAATGGAATTCCTCGTATGTTGCAAAACATACTTGGCGAATAAAGTGTGATTCTGATTCTGATTCTGAAATAACTATATTCTACAATAACTATCTTGGAGAGGGTCCAGAGAAGGTTCACTAGAATGATCCGTGGAATGAGTGAAGCCGCGGTCTCCGATGGGAAGCGGCCGATTCGGAGAGAGTGTTCTTCCGACGCCGGAGTTCCATCATCCTGGTGATCGGGCTGCCATAGCGGTGACTGCGGAGACCTCAATAGGCCCTGACCACGGGTGAACAAAGGGGAAGATGAGATGACTGAAGAAGGAACTGTGCAGATGCTGGAAAATCGAAGGTAGACAAAAATGCTGGAGAAACTCAGCGGGTGCGGCAGCATCTATGGAGCGAAGGAAATAGGCAACGTTTCGGGCCAAAACCCTTCTATAGACTGATGGGGGGTGGGGGGGGGGGGGGGGGGGGGGGGCAGGGAGAAGAAAGGAAAAAGGAGGAGGAGGAGCCCAAGGGGTGAGGGGGAGATACAAAGGGGAGGAGACAGCAAGGGCTAACAAAATTGGGGAGAATTCAATCTTCATGCCCCCAGAGTGTTGTGAATTTGTGGAATTCCCTGCCACAGAGGGCAGTGGAGGCCAAATCACTGGATGGATTTAAGAGAGAGTTAGATAGAGCTCTAGGGGCTGGTGGAATCGAGGGATATGGGGAGAAGGCTGGCACGGGTTATTGATTGGGGACGATCAGCCATGATCACAATGCTGGCTCGAAGGGCCAAATGGCCTCCCCCTGCACCTATTTTCCATGTTTCTATGTCTTTGGAGTGTGGGAAGAAACTGGAGCATCCGGGGAAAACCCACGCAGGTCACGGGGAGAACGTGCAAACTCCACACCGGCAGCGCCCGTAGCCGGAGTCGAACCCCGGTGTCTGGCACGGTGAGGCGGCGACTCTACCGCTGCGCCACTGCGCGCTTGCCTACCCACTCATGGGCATTCACAGAGGCCGGGTAAACTACCAACCCTGTCTGTCTTTGTGATGTGGGAAGGAAACCAGTGCACCCAGAGCAAACCCACGAGGTTGAAGGGGGAAGGTGGCAAAGAACGTATCGTTAGTGCCGCGGCCAGGATCGAACCGCTGTCTCCGACGCTGCGAGGCAGCAACTCCACTGCGCCACTGTAATAAAGCCCACTTATCCTTTCAATTCCAGATTTATTTAATTGCTTGAATTTAAATTCTCCGCCTGGCACAGTGGGAATGGAATTTATAACTTTGAATTAATAGCCCAGAATCACACTTAATAATCTACTAATTTAATCACTTTGTTATACTAAGTACGTTTCTTTGGAGATCTGCGGATTTAAGGCAGAGAAGGTTTGCCGATAAGCTTGTGTAGGAAGATGCTGGTTTACACCGAAGACAGGCGCAAGACCCTTACTCAGACTGAGAGTCAGGGGAGAGGTGAACTAGAGATGTGAAAAGGTGCAGAGGACAGATGCATGAAAGGTATGTCAGGAGCTAATCAAAGCCAGCGACGGTGATCAAGGGAAGGCGGAGGAGCCCACAATGGTCCATTGTTGGTTGTGGAAAGGGTGACAAGGAGTGGAGGCAAATAGTGCAACACAGCAGGACGAGACTTGGGCGGGGTGGGGGGGGGGGGGGGGGGGTGGCGGGGGGGGGGGGGGATCTGGTTGTGACAAAAGGCCAGAACGAAACATAGAAAATAGTTGCAGAAGGAGGCCATTTGGCCCTTCGAGCCTGCAACAAACATAGAAACATAGAAACATAGAAATTAGGTGCAGGAGTAGGCCATTCGGCCCTTCGAGCCTGCATCGCCATTCAATATGATCATGGCTGATCATCCAACTCAGTATCCCGTACCTGCCTTCTCTCCATACCCTCTGATCCCCTTAGCCACAAGGGCCACATCTAACTCCCTCTTAAATATAGCCAATGAACTGGCCTCAACTACCCTCTGTGGCAGAGAGTTCCAGAGATTCACCACTCTCTGTGTGAAAAAAGTTCTTCTCATCTCGGTTTTAAAGGATTTCCCCCTTATCCTTAAGCTGTGACCCCTTGTCCTGGACTTCCCCAACATCGGGAGCAATCTTCCTGCATCTAGCCTGTCCAACCCCTTAAGAATTTTCTAAGTTTCTATAAGAAGTAGGAACCAGTCTTAAAATGTGGGCTGACCTGGAGCATAAAACTGAACATAATTCTTTGCTCCATGAGATGAGAAGAAATCCCTCTCAAGGTACCACAGCTGTTGGAGATGCCAAATCAATGGAGCAGTTCGTGAGGGAGGAGAGCTCTTGGATAGGAAGTTCTTTGCAGGTAAGGAGGTAGTTTTCAAGAGAGAGTTAGATTTAGCTCTTAGTGGCTAAAGGAATCAAGGGATTATGGGGAGAAGGCAGGAACGGTGAACTGACTTGGTTTATACTCTCTAGAATTTAGGAGATTGAGAGGGGATCTTATAGAAACTTACAAAATTCTTAAGGGGTTGGACAGGCTAGATGCAGGACGATTGCTCCCGATGTTGGGGAAGTCCAGGACAAGGGGTCACAGCTTAAGGATAAGGGGGAAATCCTTTAAAACCGAGATGAAAAGAACTTTTTACACACAGAGAGTGGTGAATCTCTGGAACTCTCTGCCACAGAGGGTAGTCGAGGCCAGTTCATTGTCTATATTTAAGAGGGAGTTAGATGTGGCCCTTGTGGCTAAGGGGATCAGAGGGTATGGAGAGAAGGCAGGTACGGGATACTGAGATACGGGATGATCAGCCATGATCACATTGAATGGTGGTGCTGGCTCGAAGGGCCGAATGGCCTACTAAATAGACAATAGGCAATAGATGCAGGAGTAGGCCATTCGGCCCTTCGAGCCAGCACCACCATTCAATGTGATCATGGCTGGTCATCCCCAATCAGTATTCAAGAAGGAACTGCAGATGCTGGAAGATCGAAGGTACACAAAATTGCTGGAGAAACTCAGCGGGTGCAGCAGCATCTATGGAGCGAAGGAAATAGGCGACGTTTCGGGCCGGGTCTGAAGAAGGGTTTCGGCCCGAAACATCGCCTATTTCCTACGCTCCATAGATGCTGCTGCACCCGCTGAGTTTCTCCAGCAATTTTGTGCATCCCCAATCAGTACCCCGTTCCTGCCTTCTCTCCATATCCCCTGACTCCGCTATCTTTAAGAGCCCTATTTAGCTCTCTCTTGAAAGTATCCAGAGAACCTGCCTTGCCTCCACCGCCCTGCCATCTGAGGCAGAGAATTCCACAGACTCACCACTCTCTGTGAGAAAAAGTGTTTCCTCATCTCCGTTCTAAATGGCTTATCCCTTATTATTAAACTGTGGCCCCTGGTTCTGGACTCCCCCAACATCGGGAACATGTTTTTTCGTTGTCCAATGCATTTCGTTGTCTAATGCATTTCGTTGTCTCTGTACTGTACACTGACAATGACAATTAAAATTGAATTGAATTGAATTGAATTGAATTAAGAAGGAACTGCAGATGCTGGAGAATCGAAGGTACACAAAAAAGCTGGAGAAACTCAGCGGGTGCAGCAGCATCTATGGAGCGAAGGAAATAGGCAACGTTTCGGGCCGGGTCTGAAGAAGGGTTTCGGCCCGAAACGTTGCCTATTTCCTTCGCTCCATAGATGCTGCTGCACCCGCTGAGTTTCTCCAGCAATTTTGTGTACCTTCGGGAACATGTTTCCTGCCTCTAGCCTGTCCAAGCCCTTAACAATCTTATATGTTTTAATGAGATGCCCTCTCATCCTTCTAAACTCCTTTCTGCACCTATTTTCTTTGTTTCTGTATAGGATGGAGGTTTATATTTAACCTCAGGTAAATGCAGACAGAAGTACCTGAGACTGCTGACAAGCCAATGCTGGTCTGCTCCTCGTCTAACCCAGGACTCTGGAGGTTATCATATTTTCTTTGTTCAAAAACTCTTGAATTTACACACTGTATTGCGTGACCCAGGCAGCTCCCAAGGTGGGCTTCAGCAGAGGAAGCGCGAATCTGAAGGCTTTGTAAACCAGGAAACGAGGCATTTTGATTTGCATGTGTGTTTCAGCGGGGAATTCGGACGGAAACACGCTGACAGTCCTTCGAAGCAACAAACAGCATGGTAATAATGGGCAAATTATCGTTTTTTTTTTCCCAACGAACGGCAGCAAGCATTACGCTGAAGAAATTTTAGTGTGGCAGGTGGACTGAGCGGTGATGAAAACCTGTGACACAAAATGCTGGAGTCACTCAGCAGGTCGGGCAGCAGCTCTGGAGAGCAGGGATGGGTGACACTTCGGGTCGAGACCCTTCTTCAGACTGAGAGTCGGGGGGGAGAGGGAAACGAGAGATACAGGGAGAGGTATAGAACAAATGAATGAAAAATAAGCATAAAGGTAATGATGATATGAGGAATAATAATCTAATAATGAGGAAACAGGCCATTGTTGGCTGCGGGCTATAAATTGGATAGTTATATGGACGGGAAAGGTATGGAGGGTTATGGTCTGAGCGCAGGTAGATGGGACTAGGGGAGAATACGTGTTCGGCACGGACTAGAAGGGTCAAGATGGCCTGTTTGAATGCTGTAATTGTTATATGGTTATATGGTTATATGGGCTAAGTGATAATGAGTTAATACAGACCATGAAACTCACCAGTACTACAGTGAAACTAGTATAACAACTCGGGTGGGGAGGGACAGAGAGAGAGAGGGGATGCAAGGTTTACTTATAGACAATAGACAATAGGTGCAGGCGTAGGCCATTCAACTGTACGAGCCAGCACCGCCATTCAATGTGATCATGGCCGATCATCCCAAATCAGTACCCCGTTCCTGCCTTCTCCCCATATCCCCAGACTCCGCTATCTTTAAGAGCCCTATCTAGCTCTCTCTTGAATGTATCCAGAGAACCGGCCTCCACCGCCCTCTGAGGCAGAGAATTCCGGCCTCCACTGCCCTCTGAGGCAGACTCACAACACTCTGTGTGAAAAAGTGTTTCCTCGTCTCCGTTCTAAATGGCTTACCCCTTATTCTTAAACTGTGTGGCCCCTGGTTCTGGACTCCCCCAACATCGGGAACACGTTTCCTGCCTCTAGCGTGTCCAAACCCTTAATAATCTATGTTTCAATGAGATGCCCTCTTTATATCTCTATTACTAAAAGTCTGATCTTGACCACTTCCTGTTGTTCTGTATATTGATTTTGGAAAAAGTGCCTCCACTTACGACTGTGATTTTTGGCCATCTTACTCAGAGTCCCCCTCCGCTGCGCAGGACAAGAGGATTTTTCCCATTGATGAAAAATAAAAGAGTTATTAGTGTTTAGAAAATGTTGAGAATCTCTCTCCTGAAGGCCACACCCCTTCCAGAGGGACTATAAAACCCGGAAGTGTTGAGTGC